>VSMD01064135.1:0-76470 GCA_008750895.1 Mirza zaza | reverse complement strand
GATTTAAAACAGTGACAGTAATATATAAGTGTCAAGATGTAAATGTATTACTTGCAGTGGTCATCTAACTCTGATAAGGAAGGAAAGCATTCTTATCATGCCTATTTCATTTGGCTTAATAAGTAGACCTTCTGACTGACAAAATTTAAATCCAGCATGAATGTTAATTATTTTCAGCACAGTAGAAAGAAATATAATTATTAATTTCACTATAACAACACTGAATTCATAGGCATTTACACCGAAAGGAAAAACTCTTTAAGGGAGAAAAGGACATTGAATTAAAAGAGAAATACTTTTATTGACTTTTTTCAAAAATAGGACTGTACTACAGTTTGCCAAACCCAAAAATTATTAACTAGCAGAGTTGACTTAAAAATATTTTGGCTTCAAATAAAAATATACTTTGAGGTCCAAGGGTTCTACTCACATTCTATGCTCTATACTAGAATACAAAATTAGAACGGAGGACAAATCACCAAATACGGTATGGTATGTTACAGTGCAATATTACAATGATATGTCTTCCAAATAATTAAGACTTACTGTTATTTTGGTGCTATCCATTTACAATGCCACTATAATGACCTGAAAGGAAAAGGAATAAATCAAGATATTGTCATCATTAAAAAGTTCCAAAAACTAACATACATCTAAAGTGTTCATTTCACATTTCTTCTAAAAAAAATCTTAAATCCAAAACATTCTTATTAAAATGGGATGTCTAAAGGATTTAAACATTTTATTTTAAAGTCCGTCAGTTGAAACAATCTCCCCCACAATAAAAATAGTCACTCTCATGATTTCCCAAAAACCACTATATAATGATAGCAATAATATCAACTAGGAAAAATTAATCCAATTCAGTGTAGGTCTGCTTTCTAAGTATGGAAATATATAACTTCTAAACATCAAAACTCACAGGACTCAAAACTAATACAAATATTAAAACAAATCTAGCTATACTTATTTCCATGAAGTCAAATTTCACTGCTGCTATTATTTTTGTTGATTATAAAATACCAAAAATATTTTTGAGACAAAAGTCAACATACAAAATACAACCAATCAATTTGTTTAATATCTATAAATTTATAATTATTTTTCAATAACAGGGGTTATTAGTGAAACTACATTTTAAATATAATTTTAAGTGTTGAAATTAAACATATCATCATAAAAGTCTAATGTCTATAATATTTAAGACACTATTCCATGTTTTTTAGATGTATTTTAAAATGTCATTTTATATGCTCTATTTACAATTCATTTTTTGCCTATCTTATTTGCTGTCATAGTCATTCAGAAACTATTCATAATATTAATAGTAACTAAAAGAATTTGAAATAAGGTAAAGATTTTGGAAAACATATGCTTACTGATGAGGTTTTTCAACTCTCTAAGAAGCTACAAATTTTCACAAAATGATTGATGGACGAGTCCAGTTTTTCAAACAGCAGAATATTAATGTAAGCTGTAGAAAGAATGTTTTCTTCTGTTGACCTAGTTCATTCATAGTTGGCAAAATATTTGGAAACTAAAACATTGGAGAAGGCTAGTCTCCTTTCCAGACCATGAATATGCAGAAAGAGGAAAGCAAAATTGAAACTTATAACTCAATGTTTCAAGATGTTCATTTTAAGCTGGTATGGTCTATGTTTTGTTTAAAAAACAAAAAAATAATGAATAAGCAAGTCGATTGTATATATATACATATATACAAATATATATGCATACATTTAAATATTTATTTAAAGAACAAATAGTTCTTATCTGTTTAATATTGAAGTAAGCTACTTAAATTTTGATAACAAAATCTAGAATAAACTATTAAAAATCGATTATTGCATTACTTGATCATGTTATACAATCGGCATTGGTTAAATACAATACTGTAAAATTCTGGTCGGTTTTATAGTTTTTGTATTCCTAATAGAACATAGGAGAAAATTAACAAAAATCCATAATTAATTTTGTTTAGTGCCTGTAATTTACTTTAAAATGTTCCAGTAGGTAGATTCTGCAGTAAATTAGCTTACCTTTAGTGTACATACAAGTAAAAGTCAAGATTCAAGCAAATCTAATCAAGGATCCACTCTCCAGGTTGGTTAAGATTTGCAATTTTCTAATCGATAGTTCACACTCCAGGGGCAACTGTGGCAAATACTTCAAATTTCCACATATTGCTCTATGAAACTACACACGGGAGCTTGGTAATTTACAAAAGATTGTTATAAATACCGAGCAATCTCTTCCCCATTGTGTGAATAAAATATAAGAATCTCAGTAAAAGGTTAAGAGTCTAACAACTTTGAAGTGATACCCTCGATCTGGAATCTATTTGGCTTATTAGTCACCCTTTAATGTAGAAGGTGGGTCCTTCAACTGTCACTACTAAAAAGCTCATCACTCCTGCCACCAGAATACTGTTGTATTTGCTCTGCAATGAACCTTTGCTACAAAGATGGCATCCCCAAAAGGACAAGTAACAGAGACTACCTCCAGATTATTGGACATGCTGCTTGGTTTTGTACCTAATTTTTAATAAAAGTGTGTATGTTTGCAGAAATTTGTCTGTAGCACTTTTTTTTGTTTTGTTCTTGTTTTTTAAACAAACTAAGAGCAAAGTTGTAAAAGGAGAGACATTTACTTCCTACTTGTCTCTTATTGTCAAAGGTAAAAATATTGAAAAAAAAATCCCCAACTAGATGAAGGAACAAATTAGCTGAGGTCAATTCACAATACCAGCCTAGATAACTTAGGCTCAAGTAGCTGAGTTTTGCTAGAGAAAGTCATGATCTGTCAGGATGTTTTAGATGATGATGCAGTACAAACAGGCTTAAAATTACAAAGGAATATTTCTCCCTCTCACCATAAATGTCCTTACAGGTTGGAAAGGGGAGCTCTGGTAATAATAGCATCTCAAGTAAGCAGGGTAACAGGAAAACCACCTCAAATGTGCAGAAAGATTCAAGTAAAATGAAGGAACACCGGCTATTAAAATGCTCTGGCCCCAGGCACAAAACTTATTGGCCACAACTACATTTCTGTCTCCATTTAAATCACCAAAAGACTAAAAACTGCAGCATAATTTTGTCACGTGCCCAGAACAGAGGGAATCAGAATTATGTGCTGTTTAAATTACTATAGCAATACAATATCTACAATTGAAAATTCAGTTTTTCTATTTTGAACAATAAACCTTAAGTTGTAGTACATCCTAAAATGACACTTTTTTCCTAAGGAAAATGAGGATTATTAAATTTGATTTTGCTAGTTAACTAAGATTGAAATCTATATGACTGAAAGTAAATTTATTCTAATGTAAGAAACCTAGAATATGAGCAGGCAGATTTAAATATATAAATGATATAAATAATCATTTAAAAATTTTCACAATGGAAGATCCTTATAAAAAGACAGAAAAGATATACTTCTTATTTACATGTTATAGCAGGAATGGACAAATACTTATGTGCATACTAATAATAATGAGTGCTGGTTAAAATGGAGATTCCTAGTCCTTTAAACTAGTATTATGATTTAATATGTCCGGTATTTGAGTTTAGGAATGTATATTTTTTAAATTGCATCTATTTAACTCTATGTAGGCAGTCCTAGAACCACATTTTGAGAAGTGATGCTATAGCTGGTTGTTTCCAAGAAGCAAGAAGCATAAGTATGAAATTGAATTGGGAGAAAAACAAGGAGTTCAATCACTCTATGGAAAATTTTATTTAGTTGCTGAAACTGTATTATTAAAAAATACATAAAGAAAACATCTGTCTTAGCAGTCTCAAAAAGATGCAGTAGCAATGCAATGACACCACCTGTTCTGCGTGAAAACTTTGAAAAACTGATATGCAATTAGCCCCTGCTTAAATATTGAATAACAGGGGTATACCATTCTCTTTATAGATAATTGCCAAATTGATGTCACTAATCCATAGTCCTTTTACTGAATGCTAGACTCATATATCCCATCTTCTATTTAATATCCCCACTTGGGTAGACCTAACAGATCAAACTGTGTATATCCAAAATCTGATTCTTTATTCTCTTTCCCCAAACTGATGCTCCTGAAGCCATTTTCATCTTAAATCAATGACCACTATCCTTTCAGTTACTCAGGTCAAAAACCTGGAGTTTTTTATTCATACTTTTCTCTACTATTTAATTAAGAAATGTTTCCTCAACCATTTTCTCAATCTTTCAGCAAATCCTGTAAGTACTTCCTTCTAGAATCTGACCATTTCCTATCATTACCACCCTAGTCTAAGCCACCATCCTCTCTCACATAAATAGTTGTAACGACCTTCTAAGGGTCTCTTCAGAGATGTGCTGGTAAATGTTTATCAATAACTTTGTTTATAAATAATAATTACACATGTATAATGTGGAAGGAAGGAAGGAAGGAAGGAAGGAAGGAAGGAAGGAAGGAAGGAAGGAAGGAAGGAAGGAAGGAAGGAAGGAAGGAAGGAAGGAAGGAAGGGGAAAGGAAGGAAAGGAAAGGAAAGGAAAGGAAAGGAAAGGAAAGGAAAGGAAAGGAAAGGAAAGGAAAGGAAAGGAAAAAGGAAAGAAAGGAGGGAGGGAGAAAGAATGAAGGAAAGGAGGAGGGAAGAAGGCAGGAAGGAAAGGAGGAAAGTAAGCAAGAGAGGAAGATAAAGAAGGAGAAAGAAGAGAAGAGGAGGAGGAGGAGGGAGAAGAAGGAAGGAAGGAAGGAGAGAGAGAGAAAGGAAGAACAGGAAAGAAAGAAGGAAAGAAAAAAAGAAGAAAGGAAGGGAGGGAAAAGAAATCTGGTATTTATAGCTTTGGCAGATTTCCATCGTGTAAACACTCCCACCTTGGGTAATTTCGAGCGACATAGGGGCATGGTCTGGGAAAAGATGTGCTCAATGGCCTCTGGTGAGTCGGTAGCAGCCAACCCCAGTGGAACACTGGTTCTCCCGTCTTTCATCCTTCCCAGCTGATAACCTCTTCATTATACAGGAGCTGGAGTGACCTGAGTCTGATGACACCACTTCTTCTTGCCCAAAGCCTCGGGAGAGGCTCCTTATTTCACTCAGAATAAGAATCTCAGATCTTAACAGGAACTTAAAAGCTGACATGGCGGCCCCGGCCCTGGCCGCTAACTCGCTATCTCACTGTCTGCTACTGTCCCCCGGCTCACTGAGTTCCAGCCACCCTAACCTCCCCACTTGTCTTTGAACATACTAAACATGCCCCACCTCAGAGCCTCTGCTTCCAATACTTTTTCTCTAGGTATGTGCTTGACAGTCTCTTTTCTTTCCTCCTGGCCTTCGAATAAATAGTGCCTAATCAGGGAACCTTGCTTTGAAAATCTGACATAAAATGGCATAATAACCTTCACTCTCCAATCCTTCAGCTTGTTTTATGTTTCCTTATAGCACTTTTTACCTCCTTATAGTTATACTCATACATAAATGGTTATTATTTTTAATATTTATTTCTGTCCTTCTCCTTAAAGGTACACCCATTGATTCACAGCTATATCCCCAATACCTATGACAATGTTTGTCACATAATGAACTAATAAAATCTTATTGACTAAAGAGACAGACAATACACAAGCATATAAATAAAGAAGGTAATTCCAGGTAATGAAAAGTGCCATAAAGCAAATAAAAGGGAATGGCGAGAGATCCATGGTGGGGGAGGGGGAAAGTGGGGGTGGGGATCGGGGGTGTGCAGTGGCCAGTGGGTGATGTGCATCTCAAGATATGAGGCACATCATATCTTGAGATGCACATCATCTAAATATCAAGAGGTGATATTTAAGCTAAGGTCAGAATGACAGTATAATTTTAGTAATAGCATAGTATAGTATAGTCAGCACATGAATAAAAATTCATTACAGAATAAAAGAGAAACAACAGCTTTGTGGATGATTTTAGGATTTTAAAAAAGACCTGGTAAAACAAATCTATTGTTAGGTATGTTTTCAGAAAGTACACACTGAGTTCCAGACAGAAGGGGTAAAAAGACGTTATTTCATTTAAAGGAGGAGAAAAGGGGACATAAAGAATCAGCTCCCCTAATGCCCCACCCATCCCAGAGAGGTATAGGGAGGAGCTTTGCAAAATTCAAGGAGAAACCCTTACATGTGTACAGATCTTTACATTTTCAAAGTTTACATTTTCAAATTTGTTTACTGTATTTATCTTTCACCATAAATACTGAAAACAGTCAAGTTTATTATTCCCGTCATTAAGAGAAAAGAACCTTCTCAAAGGTCAAAAGGCTAGCAAGTCAGCAGACCAGGTCTAGCAGCCAGGTGTCCTCACACTGTCCATTATATTGTGTCCATTATGATATGCTGCCTTGATGAAAATTGGCAAAAGATTACCTGGAGATTGCCAATCTGCTCTGTATGAACTCAGACCCCGACAGTTGATTCACATTTAAATTCCACAGACTTGAATTAAAGGTTGACTTTGAATGCATGGGAGGAAGGTCAACAGTAACATTAACTTTCAAAGATTCCTTAATGCCCCCCAAATTAAGTACAGACTCCTATAGCTGGCATCCAAGGCCATCACAGTGTGATTCTAGGGAGAGCTTCCAGCTTTACCTCATATAGTTTTAAGACCTTTTTCACCCACACCAGACCATTTGCCCAAGTCATCCAACATGAACAAAAGCAAAGAGAGGGGAAGGTATAATTTGTTCCACCTGTAATATCTACTCTCTGCTTCTCATGTATTTCTGTCTCTATTTAGCCATCTTTTAAGAACTCATTTGCAAACTCCTCAAATCAGTTATGATTTCTTCCTTTAGAGTCTTTCTTATGACACTAATTATCTCCTGCCTGGTACTATAGCTATTTGAGTAATTGTTAAATATCTCATTCCCCAAATAGAATATAAACGATTTGAAAAACTAAAGTCTGTTCCTTCTGTATCTTCTTCAATTTTGTATTCTTTTTGCAGAGAATCTGCCATAGAATGGGAAATCAGTAAATATACATAGAATTAGGTACACTTGATTCAAAAGGAATGAATGCAATCTTCAGAGTAGTGATTCTGACATGCTATTGAAGGCAGAAGGAAAAGATATGGGAGAAATAGAGCACAGAGTGAAATCAATAAATGAAATTATTTGGGAGAATGAAGAAAAGTAGAAAGAAATGGAAGGAGTCAATTGTATCATCAGTAGCTGGCACAATGCATTGTACACAGTAGCTGTACAATAAATGTCTATCAAATGAATGAACAAAAAGAGGAGAGTAAAAGAGGACAAAGAACTATGGAAAGATAATCTTAAAACTGGGTCCATCATTTTAAATTAAATGGGCTGATTCCAACAGAAATTAGGTTATTGGCATAAAACATATGATTAAAGGGGTGAGAGAAAATTATCCGGCTTCATTATCTCCTCTAATGTTCTTTTGTTTTGAAGTACTTTCCTAAAACTAATTTAATTTGATGCACAGAACAATTTTGTGAGTAGGCTGAAGAAACATGATTCCACCCATTTTATAGATAACGAAGAGGATCAGGAAGGTTAAGTTTCTAGGATAAGATCAGAATCTAGCACAGAGTGAAAACTTGAACCAAGGTCCTCTAACTTTCTGACATTCTAGCTGTGATCCATAGACCAGCAATATTTTCACCCTCAGAGGTCTTATGAGAAATGCAGAATCTCAGAGTCTACCCCCAATTCCTGAATCAGAATTTAAATATTAACAGTAGTATCCCCTGGGTTTCTCCAATTTGAGGGAATATTAAAGTTGACTCCTTAATGGACATAAAACTAGATATAAATCTGTCTGCTTTCAAATATATATATAATGCTATGTGTGTGCATATATGTGTGTACATATATAGCAATAGAATCATCATATAGAAATATCACTCTTATTTAATATTGGCCATTGCTATAAATAACATTTCTATATTATATAAATATAATTACTATAACATAATAAATATTATAAATATTGCTCAATAATATTAAATTATGATTGATTTATGTAAAACATGATAATAAACATGAATTAGAAAGGAACATAATTTAAATCCACGGACATAGCCTTTAAAGGAAAAAAAAGTAAAGGAATAAACATATTTTTAAAGAAAAATTGAGCAGACTAGTGGGAGCAAATGTAGATGGATTCAATCATTGATCTGAGAAAAAAACAATACAAAAGGGGACACAAAATAATATGGCAAGCACAATAGTTGGGATCCATCTGTAAAAACAAAGTATTGAGAGACGCTTATTTCCACACATGTTAACATCAGGGAGTCTGCATACACACACAGACACACCACAGCTAAGTAGAATGGATTTGATGTTCAACAAAAATATGAAGGTTGTGACATGCTAATTAAAGGAAATTGCTTTGGGTGATCTTATGTTAGTAATAATAAACAAGAATTTTTGAAAAGCAGGGCAATATAGAGCCTAAAGATATCTTTTCATAAACATATGCCCTGGCTCATCCCTCCGATAAAAGAATGGACAAGAGTAGGAAGGTCATTTCCCCTTTCAGAAAGGAGGGAGATTGTTTTTATTTTGCATTTCTTAGGTTCAGACAAAGCATTTTTAAAAAGCAGTTCAAAGTTCAGAGCTGAGTCCAGACTCAATTGCTACAGCTTTCCAGTGCAAGGATTTCTGCATATATTTTACAATTTTCCCTTTGTCCTCTGTTTACGATTACCATTATTTTTACCTTAGTAAAAATGTAAATGGGACAGAAGGGAAGAGAAGGTAAGTATAAATAAGAAAGAAGGAAAGGTAGAAAGGGAAGATGTTCCAATGAGAGGGGATGTACAAAAGGGAGAATTAAGCTAGGTCCTGAAAAATGAATTACATTTTCTAGATAGAATTTTTTTTTAATTAAAACAACACATTGTATTATCCAAAAGAGAGATAGGTTCTTTACAAATATATAAAGGACTATTTTTCTATGTAAAATTGAAAGGCAATAGTGCTTATAAATTTAAATTATCAAAAATCAAAAGTATTTTCATTAAATATCTGACATCAGATAAGTCATTTGAAAACCTTTCATCTGTAAATATTTTGCACTGATATGTTTTCAAATTGGGAAGTACTATTTGAAAGAAAGAAGAGTTCTAGGTTTTATGACACAGGGAAGAGAATTTTCCACTGCAAAAATTGCATATATATTTCCAATGTGGCTGATTTAATGAAAAGTAAAGCCTTTTACAACTTTATACTGGCTTTAGAGTTTTCAGAAGTATAATATTAATATGTTCAAATGATTTTTCCAACTATAGGAAACATCTCACCCAATGAGTATTCAAATATATATTTTAAAAATAAACATACATACACACAACATCATCTAAGCTGAATGCCTGTGAGAATCTCCATGGGGTTTAGAATTGATTATATTTATCTTATGATAATGGCAATGTATCCTTTGAGAATCTTGACTTTATGTGAAATGCTTCCGTGTGTTTATAAATAGGATGCACAGCTTGTTTCTGTAATTTATCTTTCACTTACTGTTAGTTAAGACTATATTAAGGAGTACATCCACACCATCCTGCCAATAGTATTCATTATTTTATTTGAGAATATGGAGCTATCTGTAATGTACCAACAACTACTATGTGAAGAGAGTAGAATCCAGAAAGTATATGAGATTCTGGGATTACACTTGGAGAATTCTGGGAGTTCATAATATATATGCATATTCGATTTAAAGTGGACAGAGTTATATTCAGATGATTTTCTCTCATGACAGCACGTTGAAGCTGCTTTCCTCTCACATTTGACTATGAACTCCACAAGGACAAAGACCTTGCATTAGGCATGTCTTAATTCTCAATACATAGCACAGTATTTGGCTCAAAATAGATACACAGATTAATTAATTTGAGGGTTGTATAAACTAAAGTGCATAGTGTTTTGGTTTGACGTGTTTAGGAAGGTAAATTTGAACCATAATATAAATCATCTCGTGTACTTTCACAAAGTAGATCCCAGAGACCTTTCAAAACAATCATTGCTTCAAATGATACAGCCAAAAAAAGAACTCATTCATGATTTTAAGTCATTTATTATTTAGTCAAATATCTATACTTAGAATCCACCTATATTTATATTTAGAGATTTTACATATAACCTCTTCACAGTAATTTAGTAGACAAAAGATCATTTGGGAATTAAATGGCTTATCTGTCAAAAATGTGTATTTAAATCTCTATTCATAAATTTTCCATTTTTTATTTTCCTCTTAATAATCTCACCCAAGATGTCAAGCGGGTTAATGCATCTGACAAAATGCCCAAAATGAAACAAAATGCAATACAACACAAGAGTATACATTGCTTAAAGATTCTTTGTCTCAGTTATATAACAACTCAAAGGTAATGAAGTGGTGCTGAGTGAGAGACACATTTAAAAGATTTCTGGCAATTTTCAGAACCCTGATGTCAGGAACTCACTTCGACATTGCTTAGACAATTGTATATCAGAGTATATAAATGTTTATTAGAAAAGGAATAAATGGATAAACGTAGATGTTTATCCAGGTAAATTATAGAAATCAGAATGATAAACTATATAACTTCTTGATATAATAGTTAAATCTTCAAGGAAAAGTGTCCAATATTTTCCATGGCTGTCTCTCTCTTTTTTGTCTAATCTCCATAATTGGTTTAAATAGTTTTGTACTTTAGACAGTTCGATGAATAGAAAACTTCTGAACTTATTGACCTCCTAATGGCTATAACTTGCCTACAAAGATGGACTCAGAGAGGAAATTGGGCAGTGGTGTGCTGGTAAATGTTCAACAACCAGTGTCGAAAAAAGAAGGAAAAAAGCCCTGATTTACAGCTTTTGCTGATTTGTATGGTGCAAATACTCCTGCCATAGCTAATTTTAAGCTAAGAAGAAGATGTCACTAAGGGTAGAATTTAAGAAGAGATAGCTAAAATTGGCTCATTCATCTGGGTTAAGCCAGCTTCAGGACATCAATAAAATTAGGTCATATTAAATTAATAAGCATTTTTATTAATAAAAGTTAATTAAATAATTCTGTGAAATGGTGTCAACTATACACTCTTCTTAGGGATACACTATACATGTATATTATTCTTTTTAATGGCCTAAAAACTATTACACATAAGGAATCTATTTTACATTGTTTAATATAGCACCCACTCATGTTTATCTGACTCAGGGTTTTTTGTTTTCTCTGAACACCTTCTAACATCTTGCAGAATAGTATAGGATGCTATTTGGGAGATGTGGCTCTATTCACACACTTGTAGTTTCACTGGACAAATAATAATCATTTAATAATCACAGATTACTGACAAAAAGTACCCATTTGTATAGAAATGTCATAAGAAAAAGGTTAAAAATGATATAAAAGCAAATAAAGGAGATTCTCTCCAGTCTTTCATGAGATTGGATTATTCTTATACAATTGTTTCATTGGTGCAACTATAGTTGAATTCACTTATTAGAAAGACATTTATTGAGCATATACTACATTCAAAGCATTATCAGACACTAAGGAACTGAAAAATTTCAGTCTGTTTATTTTACTTATAAGGGTAGATGCTCGATTAGAGAAGGCCAATTTTAGTTTTCTTTTTATTATTTTTGTAGTGGAAAGGGTAAAATATAATAATTATTTTAAAATTTAACTTGAAGGAATATTCGAATCAAACACGTCTTGTTACCTGAGTGGGGTATTTCGCAAACTATATGCAGTGTGTACATATTTTACACAGCTATTTAATACCTCAGATATCGAAAATCTTTTTTAAGGAAAGATGCTATAATTTTCTCCCTAAATTCTCAATATTAAATATTCTTATCTGCATATTAATATGGTAAAGTAACTATATTTTATTAACTATCAATCTGACTCGATGAGAATGTCTCTAAGTGTTCACATATGTCCACATTTGGCAAGTTAGTATAATTTATGTCCACATATAAATATTCAGTAAAACTGGATATGTTTTTGAAAAACTAAAGAGCAGGAGTAGGCTAAATGTGAAGTGAAAAAATAACAAGAATCCAACTGTCTATTTTGTGACAGATTTCATGGCACAGCCTCCTTTTCCTTTAACCACAACTCACAAATTATCATGCAATGTGAAAATCTTACTGTATTTGTTTTTGTTTTTTTCCCTTTGGAGAATTGACAGGTAAATTTTCCACTGGTGAAATACTTTGGCTCTTGACCTTTGGTAGGAAGTATGATTTTGTGGTTAAATAAAAAAATTCTGATGTTGAATTATGTTAACAGAATGTAAATTAAAGAAACTAGAACACAACTTCTTTAAGATAATATGTACATTGCTTATATTAGTGTATGAATTATTGTCATACTAAAATAGTGACACTCCAATAGTTCCTTTCTTACCCCATACACTTTTCTTACCAGGCAAAAATAGAAACTAATCTACCAACACATTCAAAGAAACAAAACAACATGCAAATATTTGTTTACCCATGAACCTAGTTCAAAACAAGGTACCAGTATGAAGGAACATATCAGCAAATAATTTACTGATTTCTCAATTGAGAGCTTAAAATTGTTGCTAACATGATCACCAACACTTGATTGTTTTTGTAAAGCTGCAAATATATTTTTCTTCAAGATAAGTATTTGAAATGAATATCTACATATAGGACCATATGGTGCTCATTTATAGCAACAAACATAGCTTCTGAAAAATAAATTTAATTAAAGTTGTTTTATGCCTTATCTTTTACAGCATTCTTTCCTTTTTTGTTCTCTAATTTTAGTAATATACTTGCAAATAAAAATTGTTCAAAGGAAACACTGTATGAAACATCCATAGTTAATTGTCCATAGTTGGAAGATAACTAAATTTGAGCTCTTCCAATATTGAGTCATGGTACCTTGTCAGAGGAACATCTTATCTGTGTTAACTATCCATATGTCTGCATTTTGTGTGGTTATTATAGTAGATCTTTCCTTAGGAATACAGAATATGCTACATTTCATATTCATCAAATTGTTATTCAGATAACATAAGCTGCTAGTATATCATATTATAGGATTCAACTTTTATAACTAAACATCTCACAGAAAAGAAAAAACACTTATATTTGAATCTACAGACTCACTGATATATCAACTACAAAGACATGAATTAGAAACAGGACTACTGTCGCAGGCAAATTGTTTTGCTACAATTTGAACTCACTGTAAGCATATTTTAAAAGGCAGAGGAAACCTTGCACTTTCTTAGAACAATAACACCACACCAAGGAAGTTTCTCACCAAACCTCCTATCTCTCCTCATGAGATCCACAGAAATGAACATGAGATCTAACCACAGAAAATCCTGGTCAGGATATCAAAAAGAATCAGGTCAGAGAAAGAAATTCACAAAATCATATATTCTGTGTTATAGTCCTACAAAAAAGGGAAATATTTTTAAATGATATACATAATAAAGCTATATTAACAATAGGCTGTGTCCTGCCATTGGCGTGGAGGGTGCCTTGACCCTTGACCTCTGTTGATATAAAAGCCTGAGAAATAAAAATCATGTTTATCATTGCTGTTTGTTTTATACAAATTTACTGTCTTCATTTAAATTGGTATAAGGAAAAAAAATTCTATTCTGAAATAACCCAAGTCTGGTTCTTAATAGTCATGTGACTTTTTTTTTCCGCCAGCCATGTGCTCCGTATCATTTTACTCTGAAATAACTATGCGGATTTCAGCTCAACCTGCCTTTGCTTATAATGCATGACATACCCCGTGAGGGAGCCTGAGAACAGACTCCCTTGAAAAGCAAGGTTCTCATAGTTGGCCTGTAACCATGGAAGCAGATGCCGTTTTCTTCTTACCCTGCTTACCTCTTTGCAGCCTCGAGCTGCTCCCTATTGTTAAAGGGGGTACGCCTTGATTTTTCTTCATCATGACCGAACTTGCCTCTTCTTCAAAGGGCATGATGCTGCAGGTCATTGGTCTAGACTGTTTGCACGGTCCAGAGAACAGCCTTGATGTAACCCTTGCTCCGTCTGAGCCACACCACCAGCCGTGCATCTGCAGACTGTAGGGGGACATTGGAGATCTGTATTTGAAAAGAAGTCTGTCTGATTTTGCCATTGTGCCTTTTCACTCATCGATCGAATGAATATCGAACCTTCTGTCGTTGCATGTGTGAAATAGATAGCTTAGCAAGCACTTTTGTGCCCAACCTGTGCAGTGGGCCAAAAGGTTTTCCTTTCAGTCTCAAGAATTTTTTTTCTTCAGACTTTATGAATTTCGTGTTAGCTTAAATTATTTATATGCTTTTATCCAACTGTTATGATGACTGTTTCAATTACTTCATCAGCTGTGACTTTTCTTTTGGTGTTAGCAGGAGCATTTTGTTTTCTGTCAACTATGTTTTCTTTTGTAGCTTTTTAAGATCTGCTAGCTTAACTCATTTGTGACTAGAAAGAATGTAACTTTTACTATACCCTATTAAGCCAAAGAGTTGAGGTATACTTGTAAGGAGACGAAGAGATGGTGTCTATCATTTAACAGGTTTAATTCCAGAAAGGTGAACTTGAACTGCCACAAGGTAATTTCAGTGATTTGTAAGAGTAAGTAAATCAAATAATCACATTGATTTTAAAGTTAAACAAAATTGTTTGATGATATCTGTTTCAAGGGAAAATTTCTCTTTGTTTTATCCCTTTAAAGATTTGTGAAAATGTTATTCCGCAGCATTGAAATATACTTAAAGCATATAAATTCATTGTGATTTGTGAACAACACATAAAATCACTGCAATTTGGTATGCTAAATAAATACCATATATTTACAATATATTTCTGATGGCATGATTTAATCAGAAAGTATATAATATGAAAATGTGTCATTTTCATTTCATTTGTAATACAATTATAATTCAACTTGTCATCAATAACTGATGCTAATAATAATTGATGGCAACTATACCACCTGCTCATTCTAAAATGTATTATTTTGCTGTGTTCTTGTAAAATCAGAATATCTTCAAAATGCCACCTATACTAATCTTCAGGATGTTGCTTAGCTAGTACTGCCTGTATGTGTCATCAGTTTTTGTTTTGTTTTGTTTCGTTTTAAGAAACGACTATTTCATACTTCGACGCATACCTATTTTCTCTAATTGCCACAGGCAAAGGGGAGGTCCATGACAGAATAAAGAGGGTTATTGTGACAGATGAAACATAATTCACAATGAGTACTCTTTTCATCCAGCCTTAAGTAGCAGAGGATTACTTCCAAGCTGAATTTTGTAGCAGAATGTATGAGCTGATTTTATTAACATACGAGGATAGGGCAAAGGCAGAAAACCTATTTTCTCTTCAGCTGGGTGGTAGTTATTTTGTGTGTGTCTGTTTTGGGGTCTTATTTTGTTCCACCTCAAACAGAAGATCTGCTGGCCAGAAGAGAGTCTGAAGAAACGGAGGGAGCAGGCGGGGAGGATTGAATATAAGAAATTTTAAGCAATAAAAGTTGCTGGTTTTCTATACTAGATAATGATAAATGATGAGTTAAATATACAGTATTTCTGCATTCTTTGGCATGCACATGAAATAAAGTCATTTTTTTCAACAAACATATGAGCTGCAAAAGTAGGTAAATTTTATTTCATAAACTTATGTTTCTTTAGATAATGATTTTTTGTCTTTTTCATATTCTTAATATCATAATGCTTTGTTAGATTTCTAGATACTGTTTAGTTTTATGTGAGGGTTTAATACCAAATTTTTGGTTAAATATGTGTGTTTATTTGGATATTTTACTTGCTTTCAATCATTTGTTTTGCTTTTAAGGACAGGATTTTATTTGATCTTTATAAAATTTTTATATGTAAACACAAAGAATTTTTTTGTTTTCTGTTTACAAGATCAGATTGTAAATTAGCTAAAGGAGAGGCAAAAACTTGTACTTGATAAATATCTGTGCATGATAAGAAATCTCAGACTATAAAATTGATTGTAGTTCATTTGTTTTAAATAGATTTTTTATTTACCATTTAGATCTATTTCTAAAAATTGGTTTGTATTTTCTAATACTTTATGGAAATTGTATACAAAGTAATTTTCTATCTGTAAATGGAAAAGTATGCAGTTGTTCTATCTGCTAGTGTACCCACTATTACAGAACTTACAACAAAGTGCTATTTCTCTACTATGTTTTGTCCATTGTGGTTT
This sequence comes from Mirza zaza, assembly GCA_008750895.1. Taxonomy (NCBI): domain Eukaryota; kingdom Metazoa; phylum Chordata; class Mammalia; order Primates; family Cheirogaleidae; genus Mirza; species Mirza zaza. The sequence continues at coordinate 60,282 of VSMD01064135.1, read as the reverse complement.
GTTATTCCAGAAAGTGAAAAAAAAAAAAAAACCCTAAATTTGAAATTGAAGTCTTTCTCAATTTGTTGGATCAATTTCATTTCAAATATTGTCATGTATAATTCAAATGCACTCAATTTGTTTAGATATTCTCTGGAAGAAGACATAAAGACTATAATCTACAACTACTTCTCTTATATATTTTTCTTAAGACAAAATAATATGGTTCTTTTGATATACAAATTATACAAATCACATTAACTAAAATTATTTCATTTATTTAAGTTGGCCTTGTAGCCAAAAAGTAAGTAAAATATACCATATGATTCTTTCATCTTAAAGTCTAACAGTTAACAAATATTACTGCATTAAAGATTTACTTCTATTAACTGCTTTTTCATTTCTCTTTATGTTGTGATTGAATTTTTCTGTTAAAATGTAATAATTTAAATAAAAGAGTGATTCTTCTATAAGTTCAGAAAAGATAAGAAACCACATAATTATAATTTCTATTTGTTGATTAAAACAGAGATCTTCCCTGTCCTCCCTACCAAAAAAAACAAAAACACTGAATTAAAGCATATGTCTAGGGAATGTTTTTAGAATATTATTTTATGTGTTTTTATTAATATAACTAAAAGCTAATATTTAAACAAAATAAAAATGTTAAAGGAAAAGAATAAAGATATATAGCAATTATTGCCAGAGTATCTGCAGAAATTTCCTGTCTATAGTCTTCATATCCTTTCTACTAATTACTCTATAGAAATAATCTAATGTACACATTTTGGCATTTGGTAAAATTTTCTACTTCTGCTGTTATTTCATAATTATTGTTTTGTATAATTTATTTGAAATAGATACACAATTTATCATTAGAAAATATGAATGACAAGTAATATTTTCAATAAAATATAGGGGAAAAGAAAACTTTAAGATAAAGTTGTTATAAAAATTTTTTAAATATGTGGTTAACAGTATAAATGTTTTAAATAATAAGCTTTGTTTTATTCATATTTAAAATCAAATAGGAAATGCTGAATGAACATATCTAAAAGTAAAATTCATTTGCCCTCCTTAAATACTATAAAATATGACAGGAAAATAATTATGTGAATCTGAGGATGAGATTTTGTTTTACAATTGCATGGCAGGTTTTTAAAAACAACATTATAAACCTGAAAATGATATCATTATTTTGTTTTCATAAATTAATCTGAATACTCAGCATAGTGCTCCCAAAAATTACAGAAATAGAAGGCGGTATATTTTCTTTTCATGTATGATCTTTGCAAAGTCAACCTGTTTTTATCCAAAATTTATTTCCTGTGTTTCAGGCCCAGAATATTTTTCATAATGCTGTCTTCTTTCTCCCCCTCCCTAAAACACATTTTGCTATAAACTTCTGCACCAATCACTAGGAAAGATACAAACAGCAGTAGCAGTTCAGGAAGCAGTCCCGTGAATGTAAAAATCACAGACTTTGATTTTATAAGACAAGTTGGATAGAAGTCAAAACTGCCACATGTGGTGTGAAAAAATGCCACCCTGGTGTGAACAAAAGGTTTAAAATGGAGTCAAGAAGCGTGCAAGCTTGATGTCTAAGCTTTTCCTGTGAATTGTCTGCCACAACCTGCAGGGTATCAAGTGGGCTGGGAAGAATAGAAAGCTCTTGGAAGCTACAACTGAGAAACATCGGCAGTCAAATGTGTTAGTTTTTTTGCTTTGGTATTTTTTTTTTAATCTATTTTGTTTTGTTTTGTTTTGTCTCATTTAGGCATCATTATACTAAACTGTTTTACCCAAAACATAAAACAAATCCAAAAAAGTCACATAATGTGTGAAGAAACTGTTGCTTACAAATGAATTGTTAGTTTGAGGGTTTTTTTCCTGGTTTATTTTTTGTGGTTTTTTTTTTTTTTTTGGCATTCCTTCATTTATAGCAAAGCAAAATTACTGACTGAACTTTATATTTTAAATTCCTTGTTTTGTGTGCCTGAGTTTTATTTACAAAATGGTGAATAGGGAAAAAGGTCCATAAAGACCTGACTAATAGAATAAAAAATATAATTATAATACTCATGTTTGTTTGATTATCTTCTAAATTATCAAGAAAAGATGGAGGGAAAGACAAAGAGTTCACTATTGGAAACAAGCATATCATTTCTTAATAAGTAATAAAACAATAACTCTGAATTCAGCAGAAACAGTCCTTCAAAAAATACTATAATATATTGCTACAATAGAATATTGGACCTTTCCTAATATTTTGCAATATAAAAATTTACTCAATGGCCCAAATTATTTGTTAACCATAAATAATCGGTCAATAAATCCAAAGTCAAGCCATCATCATGTACTTAAATAACAACAAAAGACAATTCAATTTCAAGGACAGTTAAAATATATACAACTGTGTCATAACCCCCACTTCAATAATCTTAATATGTTTATAAAGGCATAACTATATGAATGCTAATTACATGATAAATTATGAATAACATTTAAAGAAAGTAACATTTCCTAGGTGATTGTGATCTAATCAATACAACACATCTAAATGCAACAAGAAACATCTTTGATGAGCATTGGAAATATACTTAAACTTTGAAGGTGGTTTTATTACATTTGCATCTTATCCCTTATTAAAGATTGAGTCTAAAGCCAGCAAATCCCATTGGTTATGAATGCAGGTCAAGACAGGAACATTTTTCTATTTACTCTTTGTAACACTGGATAGAAATCAATCTGTTACTTTCATTACAACCACACAATCAATTCCATTTAAAGTATAATACAACAGCCAAGTCCAAGGACAATATGGATCCTTGTAAAAAGCTCATACCATTTGCAGAGCTGTATTTGATACAGCTCCCGGTAAATTGTTTTCTTTCTAATTAGTGTACATGGTCATTTAAAGCAAACATGCCTAAACTGGTATTGCAACATAGGATCCAACCAGAAATTAAGAGTACAATATTCACTAAAGTTACATTTTTTTAAAAGCATCCTTTTTAAACAATAAAAACCTTAAGAGGAAGAATTCTCTCTACGTTTACTTTACTGTGATACAGCCATTTTGATATTTCAAAAAAATTTATGCATACTAAAAATCCTACCTTGAAATTAGCATATGAAATCCTTTATTTCAAATGTCAGCTTCCTCCCCTTTTCTCACTAAATGACTTTATTCTGATTAATCTTATCTTCCCTCAAAATTACCAAGATTTTTGCTTCTAGAAACTTTCTTGCACAAAGCATATCTCAGTAAACAAAAGAAGTATGACTGTTGTATATTTCATTTACACATAATAGCATTATCACTTCAAATTATTTTTAAGCAACAAATATGAGATAATATTTATATCTGTAAACTATTTGAAAACATAAAATATAAACCCACTGTACACCAATACTAATGGCGATTGGATGACTTCTTTCTCTTTTATTTTATTTTATTTTTTATTTTTTCACAGCTCTACTAAGGCATAATGACAAAAAAATCTGTGTATTTATGGCAAACAATGTGATGTTTTGATATATGTATATTGTACAATTATTAAATCAATGTAATTTACATAGTCATCACCTCATATACCATTTTTTTTTTTGTGGTGAGAACATTTAAGATCTGCTCTCTTAGCAATTTCCAAGCATACAATACATTATCATCAACTATAGTCTCCATGTTGTACAATAGATCTCCAGAACTTATTTATCCTGTCTGACACTTTATACTCCCTGACCAACATCTCCCTATTCCTCCCTCACTTTCTTTTATAAGTGAGGATATTTTTCTCTTTCACATCAGTTTTAAGCATTTCAGTTTACAGTCTCCTGATTTTCTCAAGCATGTAGTAACTGAATGTCTTCAAGATCACAATTTACAACTCTTTCAGTTACAATATTTAAAATACATTTGTAATTCAAAATGCAGATTACTCCTTCCATATAAGAAGGATAAATAAAATTTAAATCAAACCATTTGGTTGTTTTATAAAAAAAAAAAATGCCTATGTCACTGAATGCATATTGCATGACCCTGAAATTTTGGAATTTGGGAAAATTTTCTCCACTTAGAAAAGTACAATTTCAAACTTTCTTTCAATATTTTATTTTTTGTGCAAAACATTATGATGTCACATTTCTCTGTCACCATTCAGTAATGTTTTTATTTTTACTATGGTTAGTGAAATTCTCTTTCTACTGACAAGAAATGGAATGTATACAATGGGCATATTTCTCAAGCACAGCCATATATAAGTAAGGTCTGAGACATGAAGATATTCCCACATGTTTTATAGTACCCTAAGTATTTCCAACCAGAAAGCAGGGTCAATTTTTGCTGTATTTCTTCATATGTTAGCCATGGCTAATGAACCTGACGTCAAAGCCTCCAGACTGTCACTGCCTAGAAGACATGCAGAGAACATTCTCCTCCAACCCACCTCCAGAACTCCATTTCTGATGGCCTTGCATGGCCTGGGACAGGGCTGCTGTTCAGCTGTGTTTCCTTCTTTTCAACAGCCTCCACCATCCACAGCACCTAAGCCTCTTCCTGCTTCTCTCTGATCTACCTGCCAGGCTACAGTCCTCAGACTCAGCAGACACCACACTCACAGATGAGTCCCACAAATGTGCTCTGGGCCCCAGAGAACTTAATCAGAGCAAATTCGGAATGTAGAGGTCAGAGATAGACAGGCCAACGATCTGACAGCAACTCAGCTGACACAAGCATGGACACGGACAGAGTGAATGCTAAAGTAAACCATTAGCTTGGGCCATTCATTATACAATCACTTAAAAAGCTGAAAGGTCATTTCAAGCAGGTGGGCCACAGCCTAAAAGGGACATATGTGTCACTTTCATGTTCATACATGGGCAAGCATAGCAAAAAACCTTATATACTAATTTTTATATGCTTATTTTGTTATAATGTTTTTTATTTAAACTGCCATGTTGGTTTTACATGTTTCTAAAGCTAAAAGCTATGGCTTTTAAACTTGCATAATACTATTATTTAACATTTTCTTTATTTTAGGTTTTGTATTCCACCCCATCAGATATCCCTCTAATTGAAAGTTAAACTTCCTGAAAGTTCAAAAACAGATTCATCCTTCACATTCTATCCAAGTTGTCTGGAATGCCAGGATTTCCTAAAGGAAGATCAGAAATCGCTAGCTGTATTTTCCTAGCTTCTTTATTTTTCTCTAATATTAAAAAAATAGAGCTAAAATGTGATTTAATTCTCTTTTTTCAATTAAATCTGTTCTCAGATGCTTAGTTCTCATACATCAAATGATATAAAACATGATCCTTTTCTATATATATTTTTTGTTTGTTTGTTTTCTTTTAGACAGAGTCTTTCTCTGTCGCCATGGCTAGAGTGTAGAGGCATCATCATTGCTCACTGCAACCTCAAACTCCTGGGCTCAAGCAATCCTCCTGCCTCAGCCTCCCAAATAGCTGGGACTATAGGCACGAGCCACCAAGTCTGGTTAATTTTTTGTATTTCTTGTAGAGATGGGGTCTTGCTTGTGCTCCGGCTGTACTTGAACCCCTGGCCTCAAGCAATCCGCCCACTTTGGCCTCCTAAAGGGCAAGGATTACAGGCATGAGCCACCATGCTCGGCCGCCTTTTCTATATTAAAGGAATTTTTAAAGAAACCTAATTAATATGATTTATTATGACTTTTCCTTTGGATACACTACATTTTGCTGAAAGTAATGGTTTTTTCTTTTTTTTTTTTTATTTCAGCATATGATGGGAATACAGATTTTAAGGTTTCAATAAATGCCCTTTCCCCCCTCCCCCCACAAGTCTGAGTTTCCAGCATGACCATCCCCCAGACGGTGCACTTCTCACTCATTATGTATGTATCTACCCATCCTCCCCCGTCCCCCTGCCCAATACACTATTATTGTAGTACCTATGTGTCCACTTAGGTGCTGCTCAGTTAATACCAGTTTGCTGGTGAGTATATGTGGTTCTTGTTTTTCCATTCTTGGGATACTTCACTTAGTAGTATGGGTTCCAGCTCTAACCAGGAAAATATTANTTGTTTTTCCATTCTTGGGATACTTCACTTAGTAGTATGGGTTCCAGCTCTAACCAGGAAAATATTAGATGTGCTATATCACCGTTGTTTCTTAGAGCTGAATAGTACTCAATGGTATACATATACCACATTTTATTAATCCATTCTTGGATTGATGGGCACTTGGGCTGCTTCCACAGCCTTGCGATTATGAACTGTGCTGCTATAAACATTCGAGTGCAGGTGTCTTTCTTGTAGAGTGTCATTGGATCTTTTGGGTAGATGCCCAGTAATGGGATTGTTGGGTCAAATGGTAGATTTACTTGTATCGCTTTAAGGTATCTTCAAATTGCTTTCCACAGAGGTTGAACTAGTTTGCAGTCCCACCAGCAGTGTAGGAGTGTTCCTCTCTCTCCGCATCCACGCCAGCATTTGTTGTTTGGGGTCTTTTTGATAAAGGCCATTCTCACTGGAGTTAAGTGATATCTCATTGTGGTTTTAATTAAGAAATTTTTTTAAAGTAACCATTTGAAAAATATATTTGTAAATGTGAAAACTTTATAAATAACATTTTATATGTCACAAAGTCATACGCCATACTAAACATGCTTATGTCTAAGTAGGCGATGAAAATTTGTATATGCTTTTATTGTTGCTTTGAAACCCCATGTATGGCCCGTGTTGTTCACTGGTCAAGGAAAAACATGTGGTTTTGGACAAAAATCTATTTTAGTTACTATTACTACTCAAAACAAAGCCTCAAGTTCAAATCTGCTAGAAGTCCACTGTACTGGCTTACACCTTGATTCCTATTTAATAATATAAAAATACATTTTAAACATCTATAGTATTACAGTTTTGCTATCAAAAGCCAATACACTTCAGTTGTGTATGTATGATTGTGAAACATTGCTTTAAAAATGGAAAACCCTAGACCTCTAAGCCCATATTTCACTTTTTTAAAAAGTTGAATACGAGTAAGACCATGGTGGGGTTTTGTTTTTTTTTTTTTTTTTTGAGACAGAGTCTCACTCTCCTTCCTGGGCTAGAGTGCTGTGGCGTCAGCCTAGCTCACGGCAACCGCAAACTCCCGAGCTCAAGGGATCCTCCTGCTTCAGCCTCCCAGGTAGCTGAGACTACAGGCATGTGCTACTGTGCCCGACTAATTTTTTTTCTATCTTTAGTTGTTTGGCTAATTTCTTTCCATTTATAGTAGAGACGGTGTCTCGCTCTTGCTCAAGCTGGTCTTGAACTCCTGAGCTCTAACAATCCTCCTGCCTCGGCCTCCCAGAGTGCTAAGATTACAGGTGTGAGCCACCACGTCTGGCCCATGGTGGTATTTTTTGAGAGCATTATTTCCTTCATAGATTCAGATTAAAAAAAAGTTATATATAGTTTGAAAGAGTGTGATATGATAAACTATGAAAATGTGCAATAAATTGGCAACTGTTCTTTAGGGGATATGATCATTTTATAGGAGATTGCTCTCAAAAAGGCATTTCTTAAATGACTCATAAACTGAAATAGGTGTTGGCAACATTTTACACAAATAGTTCTTTGGTCTTAAATCCATTAATTTATTCAACTAATCCTTTTTATTGCCTTTGTGCTTTCCCAGTTTTTGCGAGAAATTCATTCATTCAACAAATTTTTTAATATCTATGTAGGGATGTACCAGGTACTAAAAAATATAATTATTAATTTTAAAAAAATGTTATGTGCTTGAGGAGAATGAGAGTGAGAAAGAAGAGAGAGAGTTCTGATACAGATAGGATGGCCGGGAAAGGCCAATAGAAAAGGTCTGCAAAAGGCAATACTTGAAATGAGTTTGAAAAATGAGAATTCCCCAGTTATAGGAAGAAGAGCACACCAAGTTTCTGTACTAGAAGGGATAGCTTGTGTGAAGGGCCCAAGGCAGAAAGGCACCAGCATGTAAGAAGCAGTAAAAGGAAAATAGTGCTATGGGGGCATAGCCAGAGAGCAAGGGAGGCCAGTATGGACAAGCTCACCACTTACGGACCTACAGGCCATGAGGAAGAGTTTGGATCTTATTCCCATTGTAATAGACACCTTGTGACACAGAGTCTTTCAGGAATGAGACATGGAATATGAAATTCTTTTTAACTTCCCTAAATTCTGGGACCATCAATTACAACCCAACTAATTAGGTGGTAGTTCTTAACAATATAAAAAAACCAATACCCAAGGCATTACTTGGTGAATAATGCAGGCCTTCTAATTTTGCTTAACTGAAAGCTGTATACTTAGGACATTACTTTATGACTTTTGTTCTCAAGGGCTAATGAAACAAGTTCCTTCCTAAAAGTCAACAGTAACTTGAGTCAACTGGGCTATTAATTGAGGTATGTGATTCTGGAAGCAAATATATATAACATTCTCTACCAAGAACAGGTGCATCCCTTGAGTTTGCCTACTTGCATGGCAAAATAATTCACCAATGAGGTTATTTTATTTAATGATATGTTTTGTTTAAATATTCAACTGAAAAATTTGAGGATATGATATTACATATATAAAAAATTGATTCAAGTAGTTTCAGTTTATTAGCAACTAAAATAATTGAATGTCACATATACATAGGTTGCTTTTTTATGTTAAACATGACACTATTTTCTACTTAACAACCAGGAATATTCTATTATGATATAATCAATGTTTCTATGAATTTTTTAAGGTAATTCTTTAGATCTCTTTTGTGAAGATAAAATGTGTTCATTAAAAGCTAAAGGAGCAAAACTCTAATGATTGGATAAACAGTTGGGATCACTCTTAATAGAATTCAGCCAAAGTAGGATGAGAAATTAATAAAACAACTATTAAGCTAAATTACAAGGTGTTTCTGTTGACTGAGATACTTAATTACAAGTTTTATTGTGTTTTTTCAGCCCTTTGAAAACAAATCATTACAACATTGTAAATTTTAGATATTAGAACACATGATTAATAGCAGCATGTTTTAAATTTACCATAAAAGTACAATAGTTGGCATTTTTAATTGGGCCTCCCTTTAGTGAACTTCTCCCCAACAAATACCTTGCTACTCTTGAAAGATTAATGTGTAGATACAACCCTTTCTGGAGATTTATGTTTAACCATGTAGAAGATGAAAATAAGGCTGCAAGGAATGCTTAATACACAGTGTAGAATTTTTCACTTAATATTTACAGTCCACTTTCATAAATGCATTAGACATTTTGGTTTCCACGTAAAAGTTTTTCAATAGTGGTCATCGATACCAATCTTTATGTACTGAAACGCCCTCTCAATGTTCAATTTGATAAATCTAATTTAAAACCAGAGAGTTAAAATTGTCACTTTATATAAGATTTCATTTATTTTATGTACATATCAGGGCATTACATTAAAAGTTTTTTATTGGAGCAACAGTATATAAGAGATATTAGATCACAAAGTGAATTCTGAGACAGATGCCCTCTTGCAGGAATTTCAGAATAAGTGGCTCTGAACACTCTGAAACTATATAAGGCTCAAAATGAAAAGAAGCCAGAGGGTTTTCTAAGAAATATTTCTTTAGAGAGCACTGTACCTGCCCCTCCACTCCATTTTAGTGAGAGAGATTAGGACCACTTAGGCAAAGTGGAAGACACAGGAGAATGGGCTTTGACTCTTGCCTGGACTATGTAAATGACACACTTGGATTAGCTAGCATCAGACCAAAGGAGAGCTGCCTATAATGTTGATATTTCCTTGGATTTCTATAATTTATTGGTGCAGAGAATTCATGAACATGGCCTGTGGACCAATATAGTTTCATGCATGAAAAGAAGCTGCCTAACAAAGTGCCTGGAAGGGTGATAGACACCATCGAAGAAAGAGCTTGTAGATGCCTAAAAATGCGTGCCAATAATGGCACAGCAATGAGAGGAAAACTATTACCAGATGCATAGGAAGTGCACTTGAATCTTCCCAGTAGGGATCTCTGATGTGCACCCCAGAGTGTCAGACAACTACACATCCTATAGAATGGGAAGCCCACTGAACATAGTAACAGTGAAATGAGGACTCCCTGAGGTCCTTACTTCACCCCACAGCAGCTGTGATACAGCAGCTGTGATACTGGGCAGTACAAACTGCCCATAAGAAGATGCTGGAGAGGAAATGCAAGCCCAAGGAGGGGCAGGAGAGAAGGTTCTTGCTTGTGCTTCTTGGCCCAGACATCCTGCTAGCAGAAGATACAATCCAGGCAAAAGGAGAGATGAATTGGGAGGGATGGGCAGCAGCCAGATAACACAAGGCTTGTGGCCATTTTTTTTTTTAAGTTCAATTTTGCACAATGAAAAGACTTTGGAAGATTTTAAGTGGGCAGTGACATGATCAGATTTATGACAAAGATATAAATCTGCCCTAAGGGAAAGAGGTTATGAAAGGAGAAATAAAAGTCCAAGGCTCATGGTTGGGGTGCTATCATACTTCTTTACGGTGTGAGAGGGGAGGGCCACATTCTGGTGTGGTAGCAATTGAGATTCTCAGAATGGGATGATTTAAAAATATATTTGTGACATAAAAGTAACAACACTTGTTCATTTAATCAGATTGAGGGAATTATAGAAGAGAGGTCAAAGATGACTTCTGTGGTTTTGGCTTGAAAAATTGGGTGGATGAGGGTATTTAACATGGGTGGATGGTGAAATAAGACAGGAAGTCCAACTGGAGGGGGTTGATTCCAGGCCAAAAACTCAGCATCTCAGACATCCTCTATTAGAGGGATATGAAAGTCCTCCCCAAACATAAATCTCCTTTCCCTTTCCTCACAGAATCGTTGACCACACCTTCCAGTCTCCAGGGATATGAATAATGCCCTTAATCATTTCAAAGAATTTCCATCAATCTTTAATTGCACACTGATCTCTTTCCACTATCTTCTTAACCATTTCCTTGATGGTGTCCCCAGACACTACCAAACTTGACATTTCACATCCAGCAATAGTCTTTCTCAGGTTTTTTTTTTAACTTTTCTTTTTATTTTTTGCAAACTGCTATTACTTACAAACATTTTCTAACTACGATAGGTCAGAATTGTTTGTTGGAACCCAAAATAAATAGTAGGAGACCATGATAATGTGCTGAGATGTTTTGCAGTAGATTGTGTTAACAGTCACTGGCTAACAGGGTAAAGCATAATCCATCATGTTAGTTTTCATTGTCTAAAAACTTAACATGGCATTTGTAGCATATAAATAGGTGGACAATGTTTTTGTTTTTCTCTCTATATATTTGTTATAAAGTGATTGAGAGACTAATAGCATTAAGATCAATCAGTAATACTAACATTAATTTCTTTGCTTTGATAACTGGACTATGGCTGCATAATATATTAACTTTATAATATATTATAATATATTAACTTTAGAAATGAAGGGTGCAGGGGATATGGAAACTCTATGTACTATTTTGTAACTTCTGTATATTTAAAATTATCTCATAAAGTTTAAAGAATCAAAAATGTGAGAACAGAGTTCTAAGAGGTATATGCATACAAAATGTTTGAAAAGAGAAAGGTATTCAAATATCAGCATTAAAGAGCTGTTATTCAGTGTTATGTATTTATTCTTGAATAAATGCATGAATTAATTTACATTTGCAAATCAAATCTGATTAAATTACATAAAATAAGATAAAATAGGAATATGTGCATAAATACATGACTACATAAAATGTCTTAGAGCTTAATGAATAAACAAAAATTAATATTATTTTAAAGAGCTGTAAAGGAGTTAAGAATTCAGTATAAATCTGAATGCAAATTTGCTTACATTACAGGCCAGTTTCCATCTTTACTTAAGAAAATATATTTAATAAATTCCCAGAATTCTAAGCAGGTCTTTTAGTTTTACCTAATCTGTTAATCATGTCACCATTTTTCTATTTATTCAGGCATAAAATGTCAACGTATTCTTTAACTCTTCCTTCTCCCCTTTTTGCTTCATATGAACAGTTTCTAAGTTATGGCAATTCTTTATCTCAATTATGTTCACTTGTACAGTAAGCCCTTATTGCTTCCCTAGGATACTACAAAAGAATATACTGCTAAATCCATCCTTACTCCCCCTGACTCAAATGATCCCTTCCATATTCATATGGCAATTCATTCTTTAGACATTTTAGACCTGAGCATGTTCAAGAGCCTTCAAAAGAAATATATTACCTCTTCAAATACAGGAAAACAGAAAAAGAACACACTTCTCTGAATCTGCTTTATGTCATCTCTCATATTTTGCCAACCTCAACTTACACTCCTTCTTTCCATGTATCTCTCCTGCACTCCTGCCAAAGTGGGTTGTCTACTGTTCCTTAAAGAGTTAGTTCTCTTACACATTCAAAGGACCACATTTAATACAGAAAGCCAGGATATAATATTAAGATGGCAGAGTGATATTGCCCTTAAAAAACTCTCAGTGAAATAGCCTACTTCTCTTGTGAAATTTTTCTGATCCATCTGTCAGTGTGTAGATTTTACTTCCTTTGACATGTCTTCTTTGTTGTTATGGCATCTATATTATTGTACACTGTATTATAGTGATTTTTATGCTGATATTATGCTTCCAGGTGTTGCTTCCATAGGGTCTGAAACTTCAAATATTGTTCTACAAATTTAAATTTCCAACAGAAGAGTGGATGCTCAGTAAAGATCATTAGAATTAAGTTGAACACTGAAGGACTCTAAAAAGCAGGAAGTACTCCATCCAGTTCCTCACCAACTCTTCTCTTTCCTACCCTGATCTCTACAACAACAAATTGATCAAATATAAAGTAATATTAGGCTTCAAATAGTAACAAGTATGCTACTTTGGATAATAATATAAAAACTCTAAAATATAATTTTCTAAGAGTTTTTAGAGTGATCTCCATTTAAATATGACATGACTATAATTTTGTTGTTGTAGAAACCATAAATCTCGGTTATTCTACATGCTGTTCAAAATGACCAGTTGAAGAAAGGCATGGCTGAGCTTTGTCTGTCTTCAGCTCACTCTATTGAGAATCCTATTCTGTCTTTGTATTTATTATCTAGTATATACAGGGCCTCTCATATGGTTGTTTGGACTATTCCCTGTAAAAGAGAGACTAGCTGGGGAGGTGACTAAGACTGAAATCCCATCTATAGCATTGCACTTGAATGGGTGCATGTGTCCTCTTCATAGAGGAAAGGGCACTCTTTTTATAATTCACACAAAGTGCAGGTGGGGATTCATCTAATCAATGAATTTTAATATATTATATAGAAAAACTTTTCAATACTGAAATTTCTGTTGCTTTAAAATCCAATTTTATTGATAGAAGTACAAGTTTCATCTAAGTGTATTCTAGCTTAGCAACACCAGTGAAGAATTCTATGAATTAAACATACATACTCTCCCTGGAAGTAGTAAAGAGATACATTAGGTCATTGGATCAATTTCCTTTCGAATTTAAGATTGTTACCTCGTGTAGTTTTCATTGTTTTGCCCCATATGAGTTTAAACTGTTTAAGCTCTGGTTCTTATTCCACTTCCAAAGGGTGCATATTGGAGAGTCTACTCGAAGTCCCTGACAATGAGTTGAAAGGTGGGAGGTTTTATTTTATGTTGCTTTGGTGAAGTATACTGGCTAGAATCCAAAGCACTGGATTATTACTCTTATGTTAGCTATTACTATTACTATTATTTATTATTTTCAGTGAACATCTCCTTTTGGCCAACCATTGTGTTCATAATGATCATTATCTATAATTCTCTTACAAACCAGCTTGATATGTAGTGTTATTCCAATTTTTAAAGGAGAAAACTCAGGTATTTAGTGATTTTCCCAGGTCCAGAAGGTAAATATTTGTCCTAATTGAAATTATAATCCAGGTCCTCCTGGCTACAGAATTATTCACCCTTTTAGATGGATCCTCACAGCCTACATTCCATATTCTTTAATAAATTCATTCAACAAATACTACTCACATACTTCTTTTGTGCCCTGCCTTCTCCTAGATTCTAGGAATAAGCAAGAAAGATAGTATCACTGCTGTGATGGGACTTATGTTGGAGAAAGTGACAATAAACAAATGCATAAATAAATAACGTGTGTCCAGGCATTCACAAGTACTATGACTCTAAACAAATCAGGGGCAGGAGGTAGAGAATAATGATTTGGAAGTAATGGTTGTGAGGTCAGAGAAGGTCTTTCTGAGGTAGTGGTGTTTTAATGGTAAAGGCCATATGGAGAAGTTCATGTGGAGGTTGAGTGTTCCAGGCTGATGAAACAAATGTAAAGTCCCTGAGGCTGGAAGGATCATGGTATGTTAGGGGAGGAACTTCATGAAGGCCAGTGTTGCTATGACATGATACACAATCTGGAAAGTGGTAAGAAATGAACTCAGAATGGAGGCAGAAGCCTTGTAATGTAGGACCAAGTAGGCAAGGGTAAATGGTTGAGATTTTCTTCTAATGATAAACTATTGGAGAGCTTTATCTAATTTACATTTTTTAAAAATCATCTTAACTGATGTGAGGAAAATTAACTCTGGGAGGAGAAGAATAGAAACAGAAATATCAGTTAGAGGGCTACTGAAGCAGATAACAGTGGTTCAAAGAGGAGTGGTCTTCCTGAAGGAAAGGAGAATTGATTACACTGGAAAAGAGTTGAAAGTCAATTTGGCAGGACTTGCTGATAGAAAGGATGTGGGTGTCAGAAAAAAGAGAGAAATCCGAGATCACACTTAGGTTTTACACTTGAGATACTGGGTAGATGTTAGTGTCATTTCCTGAGATGGTGGAAATTGAAAAAAAAAAAAAAGAGATTTTAGAAGTGGATGAGTGGGAATCTACAAGGTCTGTTTCACATGTTATTACTTCTTATGGCATTTCATACATCTATCTTTTATTTTGAATATATAACATTTCAGTCTACATCAAAAAGATCTAAAAGGTGCTGATAGATACCTGCCACAGATTTATATAAGATGAAAAAAAAATGATTCCTTACATATATCCACTCATGCACCTGTCCAACATACAAATATAAAAGTGGTCTTATTGTTTTATATTATGCTACATATTTATTTATTTGGACACATAATTTCATTTGGATCATTGAACCAGTGATTAAGTTAAACCAGAGAACAAACATGTAAGGAATATTAATATTTGTGCTCTAGATCTTCCCTGTGATGTCCAAGTGCAATCTTAATGGGTCTATTTCCTCCATCTATAATGAGTTGTTCTCCAAGGTCTTGAGATTGAGAGTAGAAATATAGAATTCTCTGGGATTTTTGTTATTGGTGGTGGTGGCTTTTCTATCTCTAACTTTCTTTTAGAACTATTCTCTAATCGCATTTCCTCCAAACAGCCTTCTCTGATTGCTTCAGGTTATATAGATTAAAGCACAAATCTCTTTTGAAGTTCTGAAGAGGATATCATTTGTATCACTTCTTTAGCACTTAGAACTGTCTTACAATTCTTAGTTTTCCTTTTTACTTCCAGAGCCTTTCTACCTAGAAGTGTTGCAAGCAGCTTAAAGTAAGAAGTGATGTCTTTGTACATTTATATCACTCTGTACTGAGTATAGTGCTCACATAAGAGAACTTTGATTAGTTTTTGCTGATAAAAAAAAATCAGAAAGCCTATCTTCCAAAATTCAGAAAGGATATAAAATAGTATAGTTGTTCAAGGACTTTTCATATATTTGTGATATTGGAAGCAATGTTACTTGTAAAACTAATCCAGTTTTATTTTGCTTTTGACACTTTGCTAGGTCAATTGCTATTAATAATTGCTAAAATCAAAACAGACAAATAGACAAACAAAAAGTATCTGAATATACATCTATGCCTACTAGTGACATATTTTAGTTTGTTAACTTGTTTGGTTTTTTGGAACTTTATTTTGTTTAATTATTTGTAATTTTTTTGAACTATACCATTCTTATGATTTATTTTACCTAGAAATGGTGATGATTTGTAGGAATACTAAAAAGGGAGGACATAACATAAAGTCTATTTGAAGGAAGCTTTTCACCACCAAGTTGAGGACTCCTCCTCACATGATTGTAAGGTCAAATGATAATTATATGGTGATACTCATTAGGATTAATATATACTATTTATTTTGATTTTATAACCTATAAGGGCCATACAAACAATAATATGATTTCCTAAATTGTCTATTCTACTGGGGACAAAATATTTTAACCAGCTAACACGTAGATATGTCCATTTACCCCTAGTAGTTTTCTTTTTGTGTGTGTAGGTAAGTCTCTGATAAACTTGAATTTGTGAGAGTTAATCCTCAATAACTTTATCACCCTTGGGTACAATGACCAAGTACAACAGAATCCTGGAACACCTGAACCCAGCTGAGGTATAGATCTTTTTTGCGGCTCAGCCTAAAACAGGGAACCTTCTTCTTTATGAACCTGCTTGAAAAGGGAAAAAAACAAACAAACCCCAAAATGTAGAAATAATCTAATATGATAGGAAATGAGCCAAGAAATGCATATCTATCTTTTAAGACATCTCTAGTTATGAATAGACACACCAAAATTATTTTTCTTAAGTCACAGTTGAAGGCAGCATGGCCTCACTTCTGTTTTATATCTATTCTCTTTGACCACCTTGTCCAGATAGTTGTGTTTTCCTTTCTCACACCTTTGATTCAATCTGTTATAAGTCAGTGTTTTAGAATGTTTGCTGTGCCTGACGGTCAGAGAAAAGTTTGGTTCAATACTAAACTACGTAATTCCAGTGGACAATCAAATAGCTGATAATTATACTCATTAATGACTGAAAACAAAACACAACCCAAAACCTCATAAGGAATAAATCAGATTTTGGTGAGAGAAAAGGTAAAAGACTTGGTGAGAATAGACTGAGAAGGTTGGTCAACATGGAGAATTTCTAGTTTTCATATTCAGTGTCTTTTTGAGTGTGTAATTTAGGGGTATATCTACATTCTTAGCAGAGTATTGCTTAAACTTTCAGTACCAAAATAGCTTATATGTGCAGCAGATCTGCAGATATTCTCAAAAAAGTATCTTACTCAATAAATGAGCTTCTTGGATGTACTTTCTTCAAACATAAAAATAAGAAGAATATTAATGTAAAAAATATTAACTATCTAGAAATGGTCTGAGGAAAAACAGAAATACAGGGTCTCAATTCTTTCCCCTGGATCAACACAATCTCAACGAAGAGAAAATTATCAGGACATAGTTTTAAAACATTCAATTTTCTCTTCATGCTCAGAAGAACATATAATTAGCATGTCTGGGTTTGGAAAGATGAAATTTAACTCATCTTGTGTTATTAACATTTTCAGATATGACATAAAGTTTTCTAACTATTTTAACAAGCACATATTGACCTCCACCAGGGTGCCAGACACTGTGGACAGAAAGATGAATGAGACAAGGATTTCTGCGCTGCAAATTTAAAGACAAGATGATAGACTGACGCTCCATAAGGCATTCAGATTTTTCCAAGGGCAAGGGCATTTACTAAACTTTCCCTGTGATTTGAGCAATTATAGCTTTTCCGGGCCTTAGGATCTTCATATGTGAAAACACAGAGATGTAGTGTGTGGTTCATGCCACATCTAAAACTCCAACGTTAAGATTACAAAGAATTGTTAACACAATTAGACAGAAAGAGATGAGTAAAGTGCAAAGAGAGAGAGAGAGACAGAGAGAGAGACAGAGAGAGAAACAGGCAGTGAGAATGAGCCAAAATAGAGAATGGATTTCATTGAATCAGAGTCTCAGGTGAAAAATATCGAAGTAAAACTTTCTTAGGCTGGAACTTTAACAAGAAGAGTATTAAGAAAGACTTTGAAGTTTCAAAAGAATAATTTACTTGACATATGTGGTGGTGTACTACTGAGGATGCATTTGAAACCATGTTGTTATGGCGAGAAAGCCATGCAAAAAAGCTAATTTTTTTTTTTATAATAAGAGAGAAGATAGAGACAGAGAGACTGAGGAAGGCAGATATTGACCAGAATCCTACAAACCTAAAGACAGACAAGTGATTATAAAAATTGCATATACTTTATTAATTTGAAATTGTTCATCTACTACATGCAACTGAATACCTAGAGCATTATGTTAAATCAATAATAAATGTAGAGTGAATATTTAAATGTGAAGAGAAGAAACTGCCAGGGTCTAAGGATGGCATCATCCTTTAAATCTCTTTGATGAATAGAAAATAAGAATGAAGAAGAGTATGGCAACGGTCTTCTGAGGACACACAGTATTTTCAGCATGGTTACTTCAACACTCTTTCATCAACTGCAATTGTATTTTACTGCAGGACGCTTACACTGTAATTGGAAGAAGAGCTTATAAAGAGATGGGAGGTAAACAACAACAGCAAGGTTTTCAATATTAGCTGAAGACAATGAAACATTTTTAAAAAGATAACTACCCAATCCCCTTTGGTTTTTCATATTTAAATGTTTTGATTTCTGTATTTTTTTTCCCCTTTGAGAGAATACTTGTTGATTTCTGATGGGCAGAGGGTGGCTACAGTAAGGCCTCTTTCTCCCTCTGGCTCACAGGGGAGTGTGGCCTTGTGGCCTGGTTGGGGCAATCGTCCCCCTTCCATTTGCAGGGGGCAGGAAATCAGTGCTGGAGGTGGTGGGTGGGCAATGGGATTACTGCCTGTCAGATCTTCAAACAGCGTGTGTGTGTGTGTGTGTGTGTGTGTGTGTGTGTGTACATATATATATATATACCAGAGCAGGACTGTGGTATATGTGTGTGTGTGTGTGTATAATATATGTATATATACACATATATATATGTATATGTGTGTGTGTGTGTGTGTGTATACACACACATATACCACAGTCCTGCTCTGGTCAATAAAGGATCTTTTGTAGATACATAAATAAATAAATAAATAAATAAACATGCATCATTTAAAATTGGTGCTTAACTATCCTGTACATTGTCATGAAAACATTTCTTTAAGATTTTAAGAGGAGGCAATATTTCCACAAGTATTAGGGCATGTATTCTCCTGGAATTGAACACTGGAGTTTATAATGTATAAGATAAGATCCCAAACTAGAGTCTCTGTTTTTGTAAGTTCTGTAAATCATAATGACTTGTTAATTTTTTAAAATCTACCTTCTAGAATATTTTAAAGTACAGCTATAGAATGTGGTGCATGTTAGAACACTGCTTTTCAGCAGCATCTTCTTGTATCCAAGAGAGTGAAGAAGCAACCCATCCTCAGATTAGACCTAAACTACTTCAAAGAGTATGAGAACAGCAACACCACTGCAAATCCTACTTTACTCGGGGGGGAAAAAATGAATGTTATTCTAAGACATCAAGATGTACTACCCATAACTTTTATGAAATGGGTGAAATGATTTGTATTAATCCCCCATGCAAACACACAAATACATTTTTCCCCAGTAACGCTGACTGAGTTCACAATGATTATGTATAAGGTAAGATCCCATTATTAGACTGTAAAAATCTGTTAATTCATATCTTCAACCAAAGTGTAGGTAGTTTTCAGAAAGGATGCATTAAGCAGTTTTAGCACACACAAAGTAGATAATTGGAAAAAAATCCTGTGCAAAATTTAGGACAAAACCTCCCTTTTACCAGAAATACTCCCATTGCTTATGTTTTGATAATGTACAAAAATCCTTTACTTACTACCTACATGTAGTGGATGTATTTTCCTTAAATAGATGTCAATTATACCTTGATATATATTTGAGGTAAGCCTTAACTCACGAAGTTGGTTTTCTTAAATACTCTATTTAAAACTGTATGACATCAGAAGGAAAAAAAATGAAGAGAGCCATATCCCGCCTCACATATATATGTTTAACTTTCAACAATGCCTACAGGGCCATACATGAGCCAACAATACAAGATTTTGTGTTTTTCTAACTTGTTGAGTGGGTTAAATGTGGATTATCAATTAGATCCCTACCTAAATAATTTCTATGTGCCTTTTAACCTTTGTAAAATTAGTAAATAACTGCTCTTTAACTTTAGGGTATTTTAAAGCATACTTAAAATATCTTTAAATTTTTGGTTTAAGACATCATACACAGAGTGTCTTCCATTAATGAAATTTTAGGGCAAACTTTTAGTGAACAATTGGAAATTTCTTTAGTGAAATGTTACACGGACTAGTAAATTAGCTTTTGTGAATTCGGATCTGGAAAATTTTGACTCACAGTGGTAGGGCCCAAGTGTATTATTTTTCTTTGCTTACATTCCTTTCCCAAATGACTGAGCAAGCTTATTATAGGACCAAATTATTCAGTGTCAAAATCATAAAGGGGAATTCAGGATAAAACTAAATATGTTTGATGCTTCTTGTATGACAAGTACATAGGTGAAGCATGGAATAGGCATTTCTACACGTTTAGTCTCATAATTCTCACAGGAATTCTGTTTATTATTTTTCAGATAATGAAATTAAGGTTTAAGTTAGAGTATGTATGTATCTTTTCCAAGGTCACGTACCAAATACACAGGGGAGTGTGAATATTAACATATTATTCTTCTTTAAAACTACTGCTTATAATTTTATTCCACACTGCCTTTTATTATGGATTAATTATCAGAAGCCATAACCTTGATTGTAAAATTGTTCATGCTCAATTTGAATCTGGCATTGCTTTGAGAGGAATCAGGAGGGTTTTCTTAGCATAACCTGTTTTTATGGTATCTGCTTGCAATAATTGTCTTTTTAAAAACACTTTATTTACATCAATTGTTAGATTTATAGCTACTCACATCCATGAATTCTTATCATCCTCATTATAACTTGTGCATCAAATAAAGATGGTGATACACTTAAGAAAAACATGTCATCAAGAGTTAGGATCAGGAGGGGCGTGGTGGCTCACACCTGTAATCTTAGCACTCTGAGAGGCTGAGGCAGGCAGATTGCTCCAGGCCAGAAGTTCGAAACCAGCCTGAGCAAGAGCGAGACCCCATCTCTACTAAAAATAGAAAGAAATTAATTGACCAACTAAAAATATATATACAAAAAATTAGCCAGGCATGGTGCCACATGCCCGTAGTTCCAAGTACTCGGGAGGCTGAGGCAGAAGGATCGCTTGAGCCCAGGAGTTTGAGGTTGCTGTGAGCTAGGCTGATGCCATGGCACTCACTCTAGCCTGGGCAACAAAGTGAGACTCTGTCTCAGAAAAAAAATAATAAGAGTAAGGATCAGAATTTATACAGCTCTAAATTACGGCATTTTACTCATGATAACATACTTCTTAATAGTATAGGACATAATTATTATTTATTTATAACCTAAAAAAACACTTTACCTACTATTTTCATTTTACCAGTTTTAAAATCTATTTGCAAAGAGGTTAACCTAGAATCACAGTCCCATAAAAAAATGATAAGAGAATTTCTCATTTTCACGAACTTCAAAAATGGCACAATTTTGACTGAAGTCTTTTTCCATGTGGCTCATTTTTAATCATCTTGGGCTGGTAGAAGCATCAGTTAGCTCATAGGTCTTTGAAAATAAATCAACAATAATTAACCCTACCTTTAATTCTAGTAACCCATCTCATACATCAACAGAAGTACTGTGTGTATGTGAAAATATAAACATGGCATGTTTGACATTTTGGAGCATCCTTAGAGAGACATTGATTTGTAATTCAGATCACATAGCATCTTTGATTTCTCCCACTTGCCCATGCCCTTTCCCCACCCCTTCCCCCAAAATAAAACACAAAAGCTTTATCTGCAATGGATGGAGAGCAACCCAGGAATCTGTGCAGAGACTATTCATCACATTTCTGTCTTAATTGAATGACACCAGAATGAGATCGATAAAATGTAACAAGAGACAGCTTTGCATTTCCACACTCGCTTATTCCCCTTCTCCATCACCCTCATCCAACACCGTGACCAGAAAGCCCAAGTATAGAACATGAACCCTGCTGCCAGACAAGCTGTTAAGATATGAATAAACTTGTCAGAGAAACAACAAAACCTATAAACATTAGAAGGGAAGTGGGCAGACAGAAGGTTATTAAAGGAGTATTGAATAGCCTTCTTTATAAAAGCAATTTCATAGATGTATTCTCACTCCTAAACAACCTCTTCAAATGCAACGTTTCAGTTATATAATCTCAACAACTCTCCCTGTGCCCCCAAGATTTCTTGAGACTGCATCAATTGCTGGCTCAAACACAGATGTGGTGACAACTCAGCTCAAAGCTGCAAGTCCTACAATAAATGCAGGGCAGCTGTGATGTGTGTATGTTCAAGGTTCCTGAGATCTCCAATGCATTATTGATAACCTCATCACTCTGCTAAAAGCAAAGGCTGATGTTGTTATAATCTCAATCTTCTCCTGAAGAGCTCTGGCTTTGCCTGGGTATTGATCACAGGAAGGAGTAAGCCAAAGAGCAAAACTGTGATGTAAAAATCAAGAAGGTTAAGAATTGCCTATACTCACTATGAATGTGTTAACCAAAATCACATGGACTGCTTTGGTGTTTTTAAACCTTTGACAGTTTATAATGTACTCATATTATTTGGCTATATGTTGCAATAATGAATTTAATATTCCACATCTTGAGTTTGTTAGAAGTTATCCCTGGCATAAAAGTCTGTATTATAAATAAAAATAATTGCTCACTGTAGGTTTTAAAAAGCAGATTTTTTTCTTCATTCTAGTAAATTTTCTCTATATCATTTTGAAATTTAATTATACTTGATTGCTCTGTCTTCATATAGCTTCTTTACTTAGCCATGTAACCCTTTATGGAAGAGTATGTTCCTGCAAAAATACACTATATAATTTCACTCTTTTATTATTTTAAATAATAAGATATGACTATAGCATGTATTAGTGCTTAAGTTTTTTTTAAATTTTAGACATTATTGTAATTATTTTTTAAATGATGCACCAAATGATATGACAAAATAGAAATGTCACACCTCATCATAAGAAGTGTAAAGAGAAAGTTAGAAGGAATATCCAAAGCATGATTTAGAACTTGAAAATTTTATATGTTTATACTTGGAAATAAAATCTTAAGTAGTTTATCCCTGCTAGTAAAAATAAGAGAACAGCTTCTAATTAAGCCTCCACTGGTAGGAACATCTGAGAATGTTAATGAATGCCAACAGGTCTGATGGGGAAAAAAAAAATAAGAGAACATTTTTTTTTTTTTTAGCTGGTAGATGGCTAGGTAATTTGCAAAATAATCATTAGTCACAGGTTACACCTAGATTCTAGAGCAAGTTAGCTTGTGATTCAATCATTATTTATGAATGAAAACAATGATCATATGGCACAAAGGGCAAAGCATACACAATTTGGTTTCACCTGAAGACATTGGTCACCTGAAGCGAGACTTAATGGCTGCTTGACCAGGTAAACCACACAGCATGCAGTATTGAACCTGTTTCATCCACCTTTTACTTGCTGAGGCCTGTATTTGATGTTGTGTAAATTTGTCCCAAGTTAAATATGGTGATATTGCCACTACAGGATTAGGACCCCAGAAAATGTGGATATAATAAGAGGAGTAATATGAGTCTTTATACATGTACGCCTCTATTGCAAGACATAAATAATTGTGAATACATTCTAAAATAAGTAAAAACTAAAGCACCTCAACGCTTATCACATTGTTTTATTATGCTTTATGCTTTTTAACGTAGTCATCACTCACTTTCCCAAGTGCTATAGGAGCTTAACCCCTGGGAAAAGACAACTTTCTTGGAATGTGGAACTCATTTTAGCAACCTAAACTAAAATAAGCTTGGAATAAATATGTTCTACCACTGATCAATTTTTATTTTGTTTAAAATTGCTGTTTGCTTTAGTTGGTAGGTAGTCTACTTAGCAGTAAGAGAGTGAAGCTATTTCTGCTATGTATGAACACATCACTGAATAAAATACATGAAAATATAAAAAATAGCACGAGTATATAAGTGCCATCAATGCATGAGTAGATTAATAAAACGTGGTATATGTATACCATGGAGTACTATTCAACTACAAAAAAACAATGGTGATATAGCACCTCTTGTACTATCCTTGATAGAGCTGGAACCCATTCTACTAAGTGAAGTATCCCAAGAATGGAAAAATAAGCACCACATGCCCTCACCACCAAATTGGTTTTAACTGATCAACACCTAAGTACGCATATATGCATAACATTCATTAGGCATTGGGCAGATGGGATGGAGGAGGATGGAATGGGTATATACATACATAATGGGTGCAATGTGCACTGTCTGGGGGATGGACACGCTTGAAGCTCTGACTCAGCGGGGTCAAGGGCAATACACATAACCTAAACATTTGTACCCCCATAATATGCTGAAATAAAAAAAGGACATAGATAAAAAATACTACATGAGTTTAGTAGCACTAGAGTGGGCTGTAGTCTTCCAAATTTGTGTCAGCCTCCCATTGGGGAAGCTGATTAACCCCAAGTATGCCATGTAGGTCAGAGCCCAGGAGCTGGACGTAACTGCTCCATATTGTAAGTTCCCATGAAAAACATACTTGATGCTGAGGGGTAGTTGTTGTTGATTTTATTGCATGTGGGTTGTTCTTAATTTTTAAAATGAGACTATGGCTAATTAGAGGTACTGGCACAGTGTAAACTGACGAAGAAACTGATTACAATTATAAAGGACTTCTGGGGCCAAGGCAGTCTAACATACTGACTGCTACTCGTGCTAGTCCCCGCGGTGTCTATGTGGTTGTCAAGTATAATTATGTGAGAAGCAGACTGAATTTATTATTTTTTTCCTATAGGATTTAGATGCCCATGGATATGGTTCATACCATTACCAGAGTCCTACTTTATTTCGTGTATTTTCTTTGAACAGTTAGAATGTTCAAAAAAGGAAAACTCCACCCTATTGTATTCTCCAAAGTCTATGATATGGCAGGATGAATAAGAGAAAAATTATCTTTTCTAAGTAGCTTTTATAATACTTTATTAGTCTTAAACTTGAAGTCAGTTTCATACTTGTTTATTTTATATATTTAAAACTGATAAAAAACGAAGAAAACATTGGATATACGCTAATAAGATGAAAAAGGAACAAACTAAATTTTACTTTGGGGGATTTATTTTCTGAAATACACACAAAAAAGAAAAATAATCTTCACTTAATCCTATGGTGTGAACTATTGAAATACAGCATCTAAACATCATCTGTGTTTGAGTTTTGTCCCCTCAAAAGTATTCTTCATTTAGGAGAAGTGCACTTATTACAACATGTTACAAAAGAGCCTGAATGGGTATTCAAATAACGGCTGTAATCAAAAGATTCTTTTTTTTTTTTCAAGGAAACAACCATAGATTTTTATACTTATTTTTGCTTTGCTGTGGGCATTCTAAAATGACAGAAAGATTCTCATTTGTGTCTCCCACTCTGGACGCTATTGAATTGTTCTGGTTTTGTACAGTGTAGAACAATTCTGCAATAATAAAACATTTCAACTTTATACAAAAGGTGAAGTTTTTCATTTGAAGTTTTTCTTTAACAGGAAAAAAAATAAAGAAAGTGGGCTGACAGCTTTAGAAAATTCAAGCAATTCCTCTTGCCAAGATACATATTTTGTGAGTTTTCTCTAATTTCAGATTTAGCGTATATGTGTCCTGCTAATGATGAATGTTTTCAATTTCAAAGTTCAGTTTCATCTCTCTCTGCTCAAACCAATCTTCACCTTTTAATAGGCAATTATTTTTCTAATTGCTTCATAAAAACTTTTTTTTAGGATGACTATGAGACACTCGGCTCTGATTTATACAATATGGATGCATTTAAAACAGAGTGGGTTATAAACTATAAAATGGCACTTGATTGATAAAAGTATCTAAGAATAAGGAAATGAAGCAAGAAGATTATACTTCAAAGTATTAGAAAACTTCTATACTTATAAATTTATAAAAATCATAGGAGAATCAGCTGACACTTCTTTTAAGGAACAAATAAGTAAAGCAGTTTTGGTCTAACTGTTTTAATAGGACTTGTAATGTGGTAATAATTTCTCCCATTGGCATTAAAACTCACTTCAAAACATAGTATACTCTCACATCTTCTCTCTTTACAACCTATTACCTACATGGAACACACCCTTCTGTGTTGGAAAAAATACATATGAACAAGCTTTTATAATCTCAACTCTTTGTGTATGTTTTCATTATAAATGTAGCCCTTTGAAAAACATTTTTATGTGGCAAAACAAAACATGAAGAAAACAGAAAACAGGAATAAATAATATACTATATTTTTTGAGAATCAATTTAACTATCAAGTATGAAAAGAAAGACAATCCCATTAAGCTCTGTAATGCCCCACAAAAGCGTTTTTAGCAATGCTAATTTCAAAGTTGCCTACGCAAATAGAATAATGAAAAGTGCATGTGGCTATGCAGTTGAAATTTGTAATTGTGAAATTTTTAAAGATGATTCCAATAGGATTCAATTCAAGTCAGGAAAACCAGTTGAAATTTCATGAAAGCAACTAAACCTATAATAAAAGCTTCCTTCAATTTTAATGTTTTCAAATTAATTTATGATAAGCTGTTTAAAAGACTTGTTTAATTATTAATAGACATAATTTAACCCATATATCTCTTAAAAAGTTGCATTTGATATTATCTACCTCTCCATTAACACAGAAAGTAAAATATACAACATGGCTGAGCCAATACTGCAAAGATCCTAATTAGTATCATGCTATAGAAAAACAATGAAGTGATTTTGTCACCAATTACTGACAATTAGCCTAAGTACAACAGTTAATTTCATGGAAATAAAACCACTATAAAATGAAAGGAACAAACCCTATCATAATTAATGGCATTTGCCTGCATTCCTCTACTAATTATTTAATTAATGAACCATAAAAGTTTGAAGCAATTTGAACAGCTAAACACATATGCAAAATTCAAGTCTGTGTATCTGGATTGTCTGATTTTTAAGCGTCTGTAGAAATATGTAATTTAGTAACAGAATTATGTATATCAAGTTTTTATCCCCTGAATTTAAAGATATCATACTTTCAGACTATGCATTTACTAAATAATACAATCGAGCATATTAAGTTACAGAGAAATATCTTGTGAGAGCTTATCATTATCCTAGTATAAATGCTTCTAGATATAGCTGACTGCCAATAATTGTAAAAATGTTATACTGTTAAAAATTCCTACTTTCCCCTGTTATTTTATCTCAGTTTTTCTCTCCACTTGCTTCTTCTATGATTTTTCTAGTGCAACACGGTGATCTGTGTTCATGAGCAAGGGGATGTCCACTCTTGTGACCCCATGTCAGTTTCATCTCGTGCATTAACTCACTGCCACAAGTTTTAGAGCTGCAGTGTCACGATGTATCACAAAGTCAACTCAAGCTTTAAAATGTTGGTCTAGCTTCTTTTAAAGCTAGAAAGGACTCATTTTACAAGGTACCTACCAATTAACGAAGTTAAAACAATTCAAGCCCAGTGACTTCTAAAGCTAAACTTCAGAAAATGCACCCTTGCAAATATTTTTCCAGTTTCAACAAGTTCAGAAAACAAAATTTTAAAACCTAACAAAACATCTCTATAGACTGTTGCTTCATGAGCAGCCACATGGATTTTAAAACTTTAGGTACACAAATAAACATTTTAGAGGTTTTTGGCCACGCAGAGATAAGATCCTCTCCGGGGAGACGACTAGAAACTGCTGGGCTCCTTTGTGCAGACTCCTGGAATGTGCTTGCTTTTCATTTCTTTCTTTGTGTCTGGCACACTGGCCTCACAGGCAGTGTCTTAAGCCATGCAGGGTCAGGGCAAACAGAGAACTGCATTCATGGACAGATCAAGTTTATGTGAGAATCTGCTCCTCCACTGCCCTCAATCTCCATATGAATTGTTAATAAAATCTCAGCCTGAAAGCTCATCACCCCAACAGTGGGGAAGTCATGCAGAGAATCCTCTCTCGATCAGAAAAACAAGATTTCTTTATCTTTTTTATCCTTCGCCAGTATTCGTGGGAATTCTGCCATGTAACCTCCTCCTGAACCAACCCACACACCCCCAACACCCCACTCCTCTCTGAGACTTTCTGGATTGCACCTGATCATCAGGGAAAGCGGGGAGCCAAAGGACAAAAGAAACATTCTGACATCCACAGCAAATCTACCAGAATATCAACTTTACCTCGGCAATACTTTGCTGCTGTAAAAACCTTCAGGCAAAAGGAAATATCAATGCTTAATTTTTTCCAGTTTGTGTCACGCAGCTGGAAAGACTTTCTCATAGCTTTATGACACCACATGAACTAGAGAGCCACAGATAGAATAAAAGGTCATGTATAAAGCGAAGAACAGAGTCCTACCCTAATTAACTTGATATCTCCATGCAAATACTGGACAGGAACAAGACCCGATGTATGTTGCAGGCAATCTTCTTCTAACCTTGCTACAGCCTAGCTGGGCCTCTTGTCTCCTCCGCTTTTGCTCCTTGCAAACTGTTTTAATATCGAACGCTTTTCAGAGGGATGGGCTGATGAACGAAAACATGAATTTCCTGCTTGCCCTTTAAGGTGGGTTAAAGGGGGTGCTAGCAATCAATTACAGAACAAAAGAACAACAAAAAAATGACTTAAGCACCTACTAGTGAATGTGTAACATTCTTTGCAGTCTATTTTTTTAAACTAAGTGCTTCATCTGTATCCACCCTTATCATAAATAGTATACAATATCTATTTCATTTAAAAAAAAATGAAAGTTTACCCAGTAGCTCCTGAAGGAAATGCACTGTTTTCTACTGAAAAAGTCTCTAAATGCACTTAACTTCCATTTCAACTTGATAATGATTTAAGAAGCACTAAAAAGTTTGAAATTTTGTCTGCTGTTTTGCTTCCGATTTTCAGATTGCTTTAACACACTCTGGTCTATTTTCAGAAAAAAAAGTTACATTTTTAACTCTAATTAACATTCTGGCTCTACTGATTCTTTGTTTCTCCATTTTATTTTGGTAAATAAGACAATATTAACTTTTAAACTATGCACATAAATGATTCCAAGGTATCTTTCATTAGACGTTTTTCCTTGCAGCTGTATATGTCAAAGAAAGTTGAACACTGTTTAGAAATAATATTTTAAAAGTATACATAAATAAATCTGATTTGACTAACTGTAATGCAGATCTCTATCACCATATATCTAGAAATGCTATTAGATAATATCTGAGAAGATAGAAATACACAAACTCTCACCCATATATATATAGTTTCTTTTTTTAAAAAAGAGAGCAAAATAAAAGGGACACAAAATGACTTCTTAATCACCCACATGATATAGTCATATAAATTTATTATTTTGCTCAATTTATCTAAAACAAAAAAGTTGCTTTTATAAAGAGTACAAGCATTTGCTCTAAATCCATAGGTATCATTTTTTGTATATGCATCACATAAATCAGTAGTTCAAAAATTTTCTTCCATAAAATGTGTCACAGAAGTTTGACCACTTTTCCAAACAAAGGAAATTTAATTTTAAACATCTCAGTGCCTCATAAAATTCCATTTAAGTATCAAGATTTAGAAATTTATTAAATATACATTGGAACCATAATTATAATATAATATAAATTTCAATGTTAATCTTTAGCATTGTTATAAATTATCATTATAATTAATGTGCATTATATTGTTTTTGAAAGCATAGAAATTCCAGTGCTTTTTCAAATACACCTAAATTAAATTAATTTTTAAATATATAAAAGCCAGCAAATCAATGGATGCCAGAGACGTACTTGTAAAGCTGTACAAATACGTGAAAAAAGTTATTCTAGAAATAGAAAATGATCTGAAATATATATTGTTTTTGGTGGAAAAATTAATCAATAAGCTAATTTTATAGTCATTAGTCTGATATTTAAGTAGAGCTATATGAAACAAAATAATTTTTACTTTAACCCCGTGTGTAGGCTGGGCGAGGTGACTCAAATTTATAATCCCAGAACTTTGGGAGGCCAAGGTGGGATGATCACTTGAGCCCAGGAGTTCAAGACCAACCTGAGCAATATAGTGAGACCCCCGTCTCTACAAAAAATAGAAAAAATTAGCCAAGTGTAGTAGTATGCACCTGTAGTCCTAGCTCCTTGGGAGGCTGAGGTGGGAAGATTGCTTAAGCCCAGGAATTTGAGGCTGCAGTGACCTGTGATCACACCACTGCACTCCAGGCTGGGCCACAGAGCAAGACCCTGTCTCAACAAAACAAAACATACAAAGACTGTGTGTTACCTAATTATATTCCTTCAAAACTCAGTGTCATAGTATACTTTCATCAGTTGTCAAAGGAAGAGTATTATTTTAGCGTAGCATCTGTATGACCAAAACTCAATTTCTATTGAGACAGGTATTTTCTGAAAAGCAAAAATTAATGGTTTGGCCAATTCCCTTTCAAAATTTGCTTTTCATAATCTTAGTGTAGTTCTAGAGTCAAGCTCCCCATTCTCTTTCTATAGAGTATGTCCCATTGATTTCCACAGGTCCTGCAATCTACAAAAGTTAAGGAGGAAGCAAAGTTTAATGTGACTATTGCTGTAGGGCTTGAGAAATTGTAACTTAGAGTACTCCCTCCTCTGACTGAAACCCTGGGAGCCACAAGAGAGGATCTGTCCTCAAGAAATAGCCTGGCGGTGACAAAGAAATGAAGCAATTGAGAACCCTCATGTGGACATATGTATTTATATTCAGAATATAGATATCAACGTGGTTCCATGATGAAGTTTAACAGGGCTTTTAGAGAGCCTTTGATAAATCTAGATACAAATAAAGTTCATATTATGATGGACTAAATGTTTGTATCCCTCCCGAAATTTGTATATTAAAGCCCTGACTCCCAGTGTGACTGTAGGGAGGGATGGAGCCTCTATGGAAGCAATTAAGTGTAAATGAAGTCATAAGGGTGGGACTCTAATCCAATAGTATTAGTGTCCTTATAAGAAGAGACATGAGAGAACATGCTCTTTTTATTTTTGTGCACACACATATGGAGGAAAGACCAGGTGAGGATATAATGAAAGGTAGCCATCCACAAGCTAGGAAAAAAGGCTTCATCAGAAACTAAAGTCCTTAGTCATGATTTCTAGCCTCCATAACTGTGAGAAAATAAATTTCTGTGGCTTAAACCACTCAATCTGTGGTATTTTGTTATAGCAGCTCAAGCAAACCAATATGACCACCTGTGAAAATCAGTAATGACAATAGCAAATTGGAGTGAATCCAGAACTAAATTCTAAGGCTATTTCTGTTTCACTTGGTATGTTCTCCCTTCCTGTAGAGCCAGGTAAGGTAGACAAGAATTTCAGTATGTGCCCCTGTTTCTGTTATAAAATGTTAACCCTACCACTTACCTGCCAGGTGGCTGGTGGATCTGTCTCTAATCACAGTCATTGAGTATATACCAAAACTAGGGAGTATAATGGTTAAGTTCTCATATTGTCATTTTCCTTCAAAATATCCATTTAAGAAAAAATCTATAGTGTAATGATGAAAAGCATGGATTTTGGAGTAAAAGTCTAGATGCAGAATAAACTTCTGCTACCTACTTGCTCTGTGAACTTAGGCATCCCTTCTCCTATCTAAGCTTCAGTTTCCTGATATGTAGAATGAGAATAACATCACCAACATCAAAAGATTGTAAATTGTAGGTGCTGCTAGTAAATGGTACAATTCCTCATCATGACTATCATCATCATCATTATCATCACACTTTTCTGGGCTCCCTAAATTTCTATCTTTCTGTTGAGTTAAGGCACCAGAAGTCTATACATTTGGATTCGTGTAATTGTAATGCCTTCCCAGAATCACCTTCACAGGATGATTTTTTTTAACATAATACTTCAAAAATTCATTAAAGATCAGTATTAGAAACAGTGATATCCTGACCTGATGTTAAGATGCTTCTAAGGATTCTGTTCATTATACAATCCTTTAAAAGGGACTGGTATGTATGCTCCACTCACATCACAAGAGATATATATTTCCAATCTTAGATTTCACTCTGGAATCAGGTAGGTTATGTGACTTATTTGACTGGCACACTTCTATTTTTATTGTCTTCACTCAATCATTCCCTTTTTATCTCTCTTTGTACTGCTTTTTCAGAAGGGTTGAGATTTGGGAGAGAGTCGTGTATTTAGGAAGATGGATTTAGAAAGTTAAAGGTAGTTAAAACCATGGGATCCTGGGACCAGATTGTGGGGTTCAAAGAAACCATGGCCACTTAACAGCTGCATGACCTTGGGCAAATTAATAATCCTTCTACTTAGTTTCCTCATCTGTAGAATAAGTGTACTCTCAAACGCTTGGGGTGAGAATTAAGTGAGTTAATACACATTTGCCAGAAATGTATTTGGGAAATGTTATCCACTTAATATATATTAACTGCTGTTAATACTGTGCCAAATTGGCACCATGCATAGAAAAACCTGTAGTATAATCAACAAAACAGTATAATCAAATCAAACAATTTTGATTGATCATAATAAATAAAAAGAAATAGAAGAATATGAGGTTGCCCTCAAATTTGTTAAAATTTAACTGGTGAAATAAATCTACTTTTTATAGAGCTTTTTATAGAAAATTAAAGAAAACCTCTTCAGACAGAAGACTATGTAAATGAGTTATTTCTCATGCTCTGATGATGGATCAACATGGTAGGGGAAAACAATATGCTTCTTTGCTTACAAATGGATGCTTAAAAAGGTTAAATATGTTTTAATGAAAATTTGAACAATTATTTGAGCCATAAAGTCTATGGCTTTTATCAAAATACTCATAATATTTGTCAAAAATATACTACACCTATAGGTTCTCTATGTAATATTATAAAACCATGTAAGTATTCCATGGAGACAAATAACAGAGAATATTCTATTTCTAGCCCTATTTCTATCTTTCCAATTACTATACATATATTTGAAGGTTATAGTAAAGATTTTATAAATGTTGTCTACTCTTGCTATTAATTTAAATATTGTCTTCTACCCTCATTTAAGAAAATGGTATATGTGAAATATAAAATGTCAAACAAAACATATAAAATATTATCCTATTTTATAGTCAGCAAAAGGATGACTATAAGTGAGGTGATTTATTTCAAATGAAACTCTAGGAGCTAATTTGATTATAAGATGATATAAATATGGTAAGTGAAAACAAGGTATGATTTTTCCAAATCAAAGCTTAAGAAATAGATCAAAATCACTAAAACTGTGCCTACTCAATATGAGTACACTTCCAAAATTGTTTAACATTATATAACATATATCCTTGCTGTAGTTCTACAAGAAATTGTCTCTAAATTGTAACATCAATGTTGCTAATGTGATTTTATTCAACAATGATTTTTCAGAAATAAACACATCTATCAATAAAATCAAAGTATCCTAGAAGTAACATCAAAAGTTACATGCTGTATAAAACCCAACAGCAGTTGAGATAGATAAAATACGAAGGTTTACCAAAAACCGAAATTTTTCACAAGATTTTTCTTCTTGGTTTAAAAAACAAACAACAACAACAACAACAGAAAAAAAAAAACCTCTCAGCTGAGCATAGTTGCTCACATTTGTAATCCCAGCACTTCAGAAGGGTGAAATGGGAGGACTGTTTAGGTCTAGGAGTTCAAGAACAGCCTGGGCAACATAGCAAGACCCTGTCTGTAGAAAATTTTTAAAAAAAAAATTAAAAAGGTTTCAAATTATTTTAGAAATCTTTTGAATGTGGTGATTCCCAATGCATATTTACCAAGGATGTACCTTTCTACGTTTGAATATATATAGTTGAAGTAGAATTCAATCATTTACATGTTCCTTATTCAGGTTTACTCAACTCTAGAGATATTTGCTCACTAAGGAGTCCCAAGTCTCAAGAATAAATGAGAACAATGTGCACTACTCTGGTGATAGGTACACTGAAAGCCCTGACTTCAGTATTATACAATTCATTAATGTAACAGCAACAACAGAAAACCTTATACCTCATAAATCTAGTGAAATAAAAAAAAAAAAAACTGAAAAAAAGAATAAATGTGAATCCGGTCAAAACAGGCGCAAGTACAGAATCCAGGTAGTTCTATTTGATTTTGTTTAGCAAAACATAATCTCCCACTCTTAATTCTTACAACTGCAATTTAACAGAAGCTCTAAATACAGAGACTACTGAAAGCCCAAATTAAAGCCGAATTTTTAGATTTCAGCACGGGAGAAAAAAGTGTGGTTTATTCAAAAAAAATGAAAAAAGTTTCGTTATCTCACTGAAATATAAAACTTGATAAAATGTGAGTTATATGTGTATTGTGTTATTGTGTATAACAGTTTATAGTATAACTCAAGAGCATACATAGCTGAAATACAACAATATAAGATAACCGTTGAAAGTAGAATTTGAGAAATAAAATAATATGCCCATTTCACAGAAAGTATAGTTTGAAGGATGCTTAACTTAACAAGAATAACTTGGAAACATAATTAACTATCATCATTATCAAACAGAGCTAACATTGAGCACTTATATTATTTTGGGAAATCTTGGTTAAGATGATTCAATTATATTCATGAATATTTTATTGTATTATGAATATTCATATTCATAAATATCCACAATACTTATTCAATTATTTAACTGTCGCTTATTACATGAATAGTATGTGCTAGATAGATTATTTGCCTCCAGCCATAGGTAAATAAGACATGATAAGATCTTTGCCTTTATGAGGAAACTACTATTTTCTCCAAATTTAAAAAGATGTGAAAACTGACGCCTACAGTGGTTAAATGACAGCAAGTAAGAAGTAGATACAGGCTACTAATGCATTGTTTCTGACCCCAAAACTCATATTTTATTTAATAAACAGCCAAAGCAAAGTAGTAAACATTATTAATGCAATCTCCTTTGCTTTCCTATACCAAGATCTTGGACATTTATTCAGTTTCTATTTGTATTTTCTTCTGTCTCTTTCTCTCCCCGCTACCTCCACCTGAGCTTGTGTGTATGTGTATGTGTGCGTGTGTGTGTGTGTGTATTTCCATGTAATCTTTGACTGAAAGGTTCAAGAATTGGGCAAGAATGAAAAATTATTTGAAAAAAATCTCTTCACTTTACTGAAAGCACAATCATTCCTAAGAATCCTTACTTTTATAGATAATTTTTAAGGCAAAGTTCTAAAGAGATGATGAGTCTTAAGCAAAAGTGGGATTCTTATAAAATGAAGGGATCTAAATAAATCACCATTCACTTTTGCTTTGCATCTTTTTAGTAGCACTGGTTCTAGATATTTTTGGATTATAGACACCTTTGAGGAAAAAAAATAAAAATTCTAGACCCTTCTCAGAAAAAAAGATGTACTTATGGACATGCATAGAATATTGCATACAATGTTACAGAGACTTCCTGGAGGCAAATAGTGGACTCAAGATAAGAACTTATATTGTAAAAATTATTTTGCTATGTAATAGCATTCTATATGAAAGTCTGTTGGGACATCAGTACCATGGGCTGGGGGCAGCTGGGGGAAATAAAAGCCAACATAGAGGAAAACTACTAGGATTTAGTTAGAGGTCTAAGGTGGGTCATCGATCATTCAAGTAGAGTGTCCAGATGGGGTGTAAGCAGATCGGGTTGAATGCAGAGGAACTGGAATCGAAAGCTGGCACAAGGGTTACACAAGACAGGGCAGGAATCATGAAATCTCGGAATCCAATCAAGGAGGTTCAAATGATAAGAACTTTTAGAATCAGCTTCTATTCAGAGATGAGAGGCTAAAAGAACTGGTTCTATATTCCCCTGGATAGAGTTTAAGAATTGTAGTGCCCTGGCCAAATTGACTTGTGTTCAGTGTTGAGCTATAGTACCTATCAGGAAATTCAGGGTGACTATATTAACACGGCAGAGATTAAGGGGAGAAATAGCTGAAAATGTACTCTCCAGAGAAACAATTGTGTATAGAGTCTAGAACTTGTCATATTATCCTACAGAGCTAAACATAGTGATTGCAGTGTATCTCAAGAACCCAAGTGGTTAACCCAACCCAACATTTATCTTACTTAAGACCTTTGAAATGTAATTTAAATCTCTGATAATCATAGTTTTCATAATAGTGTAGCTATATGTTAAGTGTACAAATCTAGAGCCTACTTGCCTGGGTTCATATTTCAGCACTAACAATAAGCTATTATACATAACTTTAGGGACTTTACCTTCTGGACTCTATTTACAAACCCACAGCATAGAAATAAAAACAGTACTCAATGCACAAGGAATTTGAAAAGCTAAATGAGAATATATACAAAATATTTAGAGCAATAACTGACAGAAAGTATGTGTTCATTCAATATCTATATGTAGATTTCATTAATACATGACATTTGCCCAGTGGATAACTTTCATTCTATTAAGTCTTTGAAATGACTAATTATGCATAAACTCTGAATTTTCAGATATTTTCATCTGGTAAGTAATGTGTTAGGCTCTTGGAGTTTTCAGTGATCTGGAATTTTCGGCTCATGACTCTCAGATGACAGAAGAGCTGTGCTCATAAAAATATTTCACATTGATGTCAACTTAAATGTTCTATCTGTCATTTGGATGATTCCACATCATGAACAGACTATTTGACCTATGAAACTTCAAAATTTTAAAACAGGTTTTAATGGCAAATACACAAGACACTAGCCAATCTCATTATCAGAGAGTCACAACTCATACTCTGGCATCAATTAGATGGTAGCTTATTTTAAGAGAGTGGCATATTTTCATAAAAATATATTTTTAATTTTATAAAATGGAACACAGGCATCAACATAAGAAAAAATTAATTTTTGAAGAGATCCCACAACCGTCAATGAGCAAGAAAATATCAAAATTATTCTTTCTATGGAAATATCGAAGTTACAATAAGCTCTAAAGAGAATGAAGCTTATATTTTTCTTTTGATAACACTATCCTCTGTCATCATCATATTTTCCCTATCTTCATTTCCTAACATGTATATTTTAAAGCATAAGATGGTTAGACAATTTAGTGGCTATATATAATGTGTTCTGTGTAACACTCACTATTAATAAGCACTAATTGAATTTTATCAAATAATTTTTATTCCCATTACAATAATAATAATATACTTTCTCAAGAAAAAAAAAATATTTGTTGTCATCTTGTCTCCAAGGAGGGCTATCACCTCAGGTGAGATGTAGGAATAGATTTAAACTCATCACATCATCAATATTTTAATTCATATATAGTGTAGCATTTCATGGAGAAATTAAAGACCAAATTTCAT
The DNA here is from genome assembly GCA_008750895.1 of Mirza zaza. Lineage (NCBI taxonomy): Eukaryota > Metazoa > Chordata > Mammalia > Primates > Cheirogaleidae > Mirza > Mirza zaza. The sequence goes on along the minus strand of VSMD01064135.1, from coordinate 22,931 downwards.
TGTTTTTTTAAAATCCTTTTTTAAGAGGATTTTAATCCAAAACTGAAATCTTACTTTGTGCCTGTGGTCTGAATTGAAAAATTAACATTTACATGTTGCCTAATTTTTTCCAATTCTATTCATTATGTTCTATAGCACTTTTGTCTGTAAATGATTTCTCATTTGGAATGCCAATTATTTAAGTTTTTTCTTCTTTCAAATGTATGTGTTGGCTGTTGTTTCTTTTCTTTTCTTTTCTTTGTTCTATTTATTTAGTTATTTATTGAGACAGAGTCTCTGTCACCCAGGATGAAATATAGTGGCAAAATCATAGCTCACTGTAGCCTCAAACTTCTGAGCTCAGGAGATTCTCCTGCCTCAGCCTCCTGAGTAGCTAGAACTGTGGACAGAAGCCACCATGACCGGCTAATTTTTCTTAATTTTTTGTAGAGATAGAGTCTCACTTATTACCCAGGCTGGCCTCAAACTTCTGGCCATCCTACTACCTTTGCCTTCCAAAGTGCTGAGATTATAAGGCATCAGCCACCATGCTCGACCTGGTAGTTTGTTTTGTATGTATGATTTCTTGAAAAAGTAATTTTTACATGATATTGAGCCAAAAGCCACAACATCTATTTAGGTTGATGCAAAAGTAATTGTGGTTTCAGACTGTGAATTTTAAATCATTATAACTAGGCTGAAAAACATCTTTATTAATCAAAATAGGAACCATTACAGTCAACGCATTTTTGCCAAAGAGCAATAAGATTGTTTATTCTTGTAGCATAAAAATCAGTGCGTCAGGATTCTTGGAAAGCATTTTCGGCATCCTGATGGTTGTGGAAGCGTTTTCCCTGCAAAAGTTGTAGAGATGCTTGAAGAAGTGGTAGTCAGTTGGCAAAAAGTCAGGTGAACGTGGTAGATGAGTCAAAACTTCAGAGCCATTCGTTCAACTTTCAAAGTGTTGGTTGTTATTGCAAGATCATGGAAACAACCCAAGTGTCCATCAATTCATGAGTGGATAATTAAAATTTGGTATATGCTCACAATGGAATATTGCTCAATTCTAAGAAACGACAGTGAAATAGCACTGTTTATGTTATCTGGGATTAAGCTTAGGACCATTATCCAAAGTGAGGTGACACAAGATCAAGAAAATGGGCTCCACATCTACTCGCCATCAAATTGGTACTGACTGATTAAAACTATGGTGCTCAAATGGTGATAGTGCTGTCACTAGGGTTTGGGAGAGGGGGAGATACACATCTTAGGGTTGTGGCGAGCACTGTGGCGGGGAGGGAATACCTCTAACCCTTTGTAGGGAAAGGCAAAAATATACACTGTAACCCAATGGTCAAAAAAAGAAAAAAAAACAAAAAGTGTTGGTTGTGTGATGTCTGGCTGGGCGATGTCATGAAGAAGAATTGGGCCCTTTCTGTTGACCAATGCCAGCTGCAGGTGTTGTGGTTTATCTCATCGATGCACTCTCATCTCTTCTCAGATGTAATGGTTTCGCTAGGATTCAGAAAACTTTAGTGGATCAGACCTGCAGCAGACACCACCAAACAGTGACTATGACCTTTTTTTTTGCTGCAACTTTGGCTTTGGGAAGTGCTTTGGAGTTTCTTCTCTATCCAACTGCTGAGCTGTTTGTTACTGGTTGTCTTATAAAATCCTCTTTTTGTCATACATCACAATCCAATCGAGAAATATCTTGTTGTTGTTGTGTACAAGAAGAGAATACAACACTTCAAAACAATGACTTTTTTGATTTTCGGTCAGCTCATGAAGCACCCAATTTTTTACCTTTTTAATTTGCTTCAAATGCCGAACAACCATAGAATGGTACATGTTGAGATCTTCAGCAACTTCTTGTGTAGTTGTAAGAGGATTAGCTTCGATGATCGTCCTCAATTGGTCCTTGTTAACTTCCAAAGGCCAGCCACTGCACTCTTCTTCTTCAAGGCTCTCGTCTCCTCTGCAAAACTTCTTGAACCACCACTGCACTGTACGTTCGTTAGCAGTTCCTGGGCCAAATGTGTTGTTGATGTTGTGAGTTGTCTCTGCTGCTTTGTGACCAATTTTGAACTCAGAAAAAAGAAAATCACTCAAATTTGCTTTTTGTGTAACATCATTTCCACAGTCTAAAATAAATATAAACAGCAAGTAATAAATCATTAGCAAAAAACATAAAGTGAGAAATGTGCATTAAAATGATGTATAACATAACCATGTTTATTTAAGAATGTATTCCAATATAAAACAACAAATTTCAACAATGCTAACACCATAATTACTTTTGCACCAACCTAATACAAAGGTATAAGATACATTACAATGGCTCAGTTAAATATTTCAGGCAAGACTGATAATTATAAATATGAAATGCTCTAATTTTCTTGTAGTAAAATTAACACTAAACTGTTTTCTAACTTAGCTCTACTGGTAGCAGATTTATTTACTTGTCATAATATGATGAGTTAAATTTATGTAAGAGGTTGGCATTTTGCAATGAAAATACAAAGTTTGCACCATTTTTAAAAAAAACAGAAAGAAAAACAGGCAAATAAATATTATGAAGGCTCCATGAGTCTTACAAATTCACACACGTACATACACACACACACACACACACACACACACACCCCTGTGGTAAATGTAATAAAATGTGTGGCTGGTAATAATATAATGTTATACTATAAGAAGATGATAATTTGAAAATTCCCAAATATAAGAAAATAAAGCACAGAACATAAAATACATAATGAGTGAGATGTGCACCGTCTGGGGGATGGTCACACTTGAAGCTCTGACTCAAGGGGGGTGGGGGGGGGCATGGGCAATATACATAACCTTAACATTTGTACCCCCATAATATGCTGAAATAAAATAAATAAATAAAATAAAATTTTTAAAAAGCTCGAAACATTTTAATAAATTAAATAGTAGCACTGAACTTTCAAAAAGTCTAATCCAAAGGCACCATTTAGTCGTCTCACATGTAGGGTTATCTCTCATTGACTGCTGGCGTGTGTGTCACGTGCACATGGACTGGTGGGGGAAGGGAAGTATAAATAAAAACTTTTTTAATTTGAAGATTGATCTTAGGAGCCTAAAGCAAGCATGCAATGTGTTTTTTCATGAAAGTACACTTTCATTGGATCGATTACAGATCTAATTTGTTAAAGACACATTTTGTTCCTTTCAGGCGGGGCAAAGGCAGTATATATAAACCGAAACATTTGTACCCCTGCAAAATGCTGAAATAAAAAAAATTTTAAAAAAATAAAGATATATTTTATTTGCATTTGGGAAATAATACGAAAAAATTGTATATCCTCCACTTTGACTTATTACTTAAGGTGTTCTACTCACCTATAGTTCATACTCAAATGATCTCCAAAGACCCATTTACTCAATAAAGGCAAAAATCATGCCTGTTTTTCTCACAAGTGCATGCTCAGCACATAGCAGGGCTTTTAAATGACATTCAATAAATATTTTATTAACATAATCAAAAGTAAAACGTTGAATGAATAAAAGGTCTTACTTTTAATAATTTCATAAAAAATTTTTCTTATACGATAAAGTAATAACATGGAGATATGTATAAAGCATCACTAAAAATAGATATTTCTCACATAACTCAGATTTCTGCAAATTTGTAACATAGTGGAAAATGAAGGCTTTCGGACTTTGGTGCCTCATAGATTTGAGTTCAAAATCCTGAGCTGGAATTGAGAAATCATCATATCCTTAAATATTAATATGTCTTGGTTTAAATATCCTCATCTACAAAAAGGAGATTCAATCAATCCCTTTCAAAGAGCTGCTGACAGGATTCAAATATATCACACAGGGTTTATGAAAGCCACTCAAACAGTAGATACCTTAGTTTCAGAAAGCTTGAAAAGGGTAAATTTCATTTAACTGCATATTTAAGGGAGAACTTGTGCTGAAGGAAAAACAAGACTGACTTAATAGTCAAGAAGGCAGTATAATATATGAGTTGTACTAGTTTGGAAAAAAGCATGCTCTCTCCCTTGTTCCTGAATTTAGCTTTATTATTATGACACATACATAATATAAACTGTAGCATTCCATGTAAGTTAAGTAAATCCCAATTATTTACCTGAAGATAAACAAGGCCAAACAAAATAGAAAACAAACTTCCCATTTAATCTCTCACTGTTGAATGTTTAGGCTCATGAGGCTGTCTTATAAAGGAAGAATGGCAATAACACACACACAAAAAAAATATTTCTAACTTAAGACAGAATGCCATATGTGAAATTTAGGAACTAATTTGGATACTAATATATGGTCAATTCCCAAAGTAATGGAAGATAAATATAAACATTATTATAGTAAGGCAAAACTAAAAGACCAAAAAACAAGAATAGATCAAAAAAATAAAAAACCTTTTGGTCCGCATAAAATTGAACTGGCTACATATAAATTAGCAATAGATTTAAAACAGCACCGTTGTTTCAAACACACACACACACACACATAGGCTTAGAGAAGCAGTTAGTCCAATTCTTCATTGAGAGCTATACAGGAGTAAACCCTAAGCTTGCAGTCACATCGATGAGATTATGCCCAAAAAGAAAAGTCACACCTTTCAAATAAATGATTGTCTTGGAAGAACAGAAAATATTCAAACACTAAAAGCAGTTACCATGAGACAGTTTTAATGTGCATGGCAGTGGAAATATTAGCAATGGAAAGAAAATAATAAAGTCCAAAAGTTGGGGATTAGATATTTAATTTCTTAATAGCTTCTTAATTCAGTATGATCCTGTTCACATTTAACAACTCATTGAACTCAATAAGCTCCAGCTTACAGTCATATAACATTGAAACTGAAAGGAGCCTTAAATTAAAGCCTAACCATCTCCATATTCTGGGAGCTTAGGCCAAAAAGGTTGTGACTATCTTATGAAACTCATCGCTGCTTCTTAAAGATGTTGCAATTGATGTTATCATTTACTTTCCATGTTCCCTTTATTAGGAACCACAGGAGATTCCTGATCCTAATGTCAAAAAAAAGGCATTCATAATCTCTGTGACTGGTTGAATTTTAGTCTTGTAGACACTCTAAAGTGTGTAATTTTTCTGGATTTTCCTTTTTTGTGTTGGTTGCTAGAATCTCAAAATAAAAATTTTGACCTGTCCATAGAAAGAGCATATTATTAAGTTATATTTTTAACCTCATTTCTGGCACTTCTGTTTTCAAGGCTGTTTTTATTTCTTTTTATGCTCTATCTTTAATTTTGGCTCTTTCTCAATTTCCTTTCTCAAACAAGGTGAAGAATGAATAAATAAATGAAAGAACAGACTCATTCAATTTTAAATAGCACATCTGAACCCAGAGTGCAAGTATTCTCTCTCTCCAAAACAAGTGCTGTTATCTTCTCTACATTACTGGCATCCTTACTTAAAAATAGACCAATTTCACCCTGCACCACTAACAGCTGTAAGGATGACTTATTTTTTCTCAAAAAAGAAAAAATGTTAGTTCTGAAGAAAATTGGTTTTTAAACTCAGTTCCTTATTTAAAATCAACAGGTGTCTACTATTGATAATGAAATATGCCATGTATCTCTATATCTAGCTATCTACCTATAGTTAAAATGCTTTACAAAAATGTGAAGGAAACATTTAAAGGTAGTAATACTATTTCAAGCTTTATTTGGTAATTTCACTCAACAAAGCTTTCAAAGGACATATAATTAAAAAAAAAAAAAAAAAAAAGAGGGCCAGACGCAGCAGCTCACACCGGTAATCCTAGCATTTTGGGAGGTAAGGTGGAAAGATCACTTGAGGCCAGGAGTTTGATACTAGTCTGAGGAACATAGAGAGAACCCTTCTCTCCAAACAAACAAACAATAAAACAAAACAAAACAAAAAAAAACCAAATTAGTAGCAGGTGGTAGTGCACACGACTATAGTCCCAGCTAATTGGGAGGCTGGGGCAAGAGGATAGCTCAAGCCCAGGAGTTTGAGGTTGCAGTGAGCTATGATGATGCCACTGCATGGGTGACAGAGTGAGACTCTGTCTCAAAAAAGAGAGAGAGAGAGAATAACTATTTCAGTCAATTCTGAACAAAGGTAAATCTCTGCCTATCTAAAGTCTAATATGCCACATATCAACCCTCAACCAGAAAAGCAAGATAAAATTATAGAGAAGAAAAAAATAACCTCCTATGGCAGAACAAAACGAAAATCCAAGGAATTTCTTGAACCAACTTGAGATACGGGCAGACATAGCAGAGAAACCTGCCCAGTTTTGAAGCACTATTAAAGAACCCAGAGTTAGTGCATGCCCACAGACAAGACTTTGGTTAGTATACTGTGTCCAAGTTCATAGGCCATCTTCTAAAAGATTTGAGGCCCCCTTTTTAGGATTGAGCCAAAGAGAAGATTTTGTAATTTGAGGAATGAACAATTAATAAGAATAGTTAACACAAAGTGTTTTCTTTGTGTCAGGGATTGCTTCAATTGCATTATTTCTAATCTCAAACCTAAGAGGCAGTAATATAATTATTCTCACCTTTACAGATGAATAAACTGAGGCTTAGAAAGATTAAGTAGTTTGTTCAAGGTCATAAAGCCAGCAAGTGTTGGAGGTTAGTCAGCCTCCAAACACCACATTCTTAAACCCATACTATATTACCATCTGTGCTTATATGTGGTAGCATTCATAATATGTGACTAATATTTTATGATAAAGTATTAATGTTCACTGATATTCATAAAGACCTTCTTCCAAAGACTGAGGGTTTTACTATTATATACAATGAAACATTGATTAAAATCTAACATATTTCTGTCGAACTTGCAATTCAGTCTTAAGTTTCAAATTAGGTAAATGAAAAAAAATCCTATCTAATATAAGTTGTGCAGGAAAAAAATAGTATCACTTCATTTTCTAAACAGGCTAAAAAATTAAAAGAGGCTTCATGGTTCACATTTGCAAACCTAATCTAGTATATTTAAATAATACTATATCTAGTATTACACTTTACAGATTTTTATATAAGCACTGCCAAGAGACTACAACATTTTTTAGAGGTAGAAATAAAACTGCAAACCTTGGAAAGAAGGATTTTATTACCTATCCATAAAATTCAAGTTTACAAGAGAGATGGAATATATTTATGCTATGGTAACTTGATCATGCATAAAAGAGGTGATACACTCAGTGGCTCACATTACTTTAATTAAAAACCTGCTTAGGGTTACTTCAGGTTGGAGAAAAGCACAGAAATAGAAGTCACAAGGGAAGATTTATATTCCTGATATTACCATAACAGACACTCTGTATAATATAAAGATTGGTTTATTTCCATGTCAGAAAGCAATCAATATAAACTAAATGTGAGATGTCCAGTACTTTTATTACAAGGAGGGAACTACATTACCTATTCATAAAATTCCTTTCAGGGCTGATTCAGTAGTTCCCATCCAATGATTTTTACAAACTTAATGAAATTTTATCTCTAATTAATTAATGCTTATAGCAATATAAATTATTTTACTTAAAATGCATTTGAGGAGTCCCCCAGTGAGAACTATGTTTAATAAATTATTAAAGAAAATATAATAGACCTAGCCCTGGGTGTAAGAGGTATTGACTAAGAGAGTTAGATCAGAAGCACTCCTGCAAATAATCAGAATGTTACCCTCTAAAGTGAGAACCAAAAGAGAGAAAGCAAAATAGAAATAATGAAACAGAACTAGGACATTAGAAAAATTAGTTTTTATCCATAACCACTGATAGTCCAAAAACCTTACACTAGGATGGTACTTTACCACTTTGCACAATACATTCATTAATTCTTTGATTTCCATAACAACCTGCAGACAAAAGAAAGATAATATCATCCCTATTTTATTAATACGATATGGAAACTATCTTCAACAGCATAGATGGCCCCCTCACCCTAGATGAAAAGTTACAAATGGACAGAGGAGACCTTCAAACCTACAATTGCTATTTCAAGTCAAGAACACTTTCCAAGCAATATACTGTCTCATCAACATAGCTTAAAAAGGAGGAGAATTGGTTGCTGGAAAATGAAAAATTAATCCACCTTTCTCACTTTGTAATGTGTAGTAATAAAGACTTATTTTCAAGAAACCTATGGAAGGTGCAAGAGACTAAAAGGAAATGGTCCTCATATAAGATAATAAAATAAAATGGAATATATATATAAAATACTTAATATTAATCATAATTATAAGTTATGTTTAATAGACCACTAAAACAATTTAAGAAATTTACTTTTTATCCATCCAAGTTATAGCGGATTAAAATCAGGCCAGTTTCTTACTTGCTTACAATTAGAAAATAATAGGCAATCCTGCATTGGAATTGATCCATTTCCTGCATTTAAATCAATTCTAACTTCAACAAACATTTATGTCCTATGTGGTAACATTCTACCACATGGCAGGAACTGTGCAAAGTACTGGGACAAACAGATAATATAAGAATTATCATTATCAACAAGTAACAGTGTATGGATTTTAAATTAGGTATATACCAGTTCCAATTAGGTATACACACACACACATACATATATGTGCATATATATATATATATATATGGCAAGTTAATAAACCACAGAAAGAACCATTCTATTAATTTTTTTGGAAATAGTATTAAAGATGGCTATTTCCAAAAATATTTTCTATTTACTTCACCATTTCTATTTCTAAACTGTACCTCATTCTATTAACTTTCTTCCCAGATTTCACTTCAAAGCGCATAAGGTTGATTAATTTTTTCATTTGTGGGCACTAATTCTACTACTACCACTACCACTACTATTACTACTACTACTACTAGTTCTACTAATTCTACTAAGTCTCTTTGACATTAGGCCATGTTAATAAGATACAAAGGGGGCAGAAATGACCTATAATCATTTACCTCCTTAAGCATCAAGTATCAATATATGGACCCTTCTGAATGCTTTGCTTATCAAATCAAATGGACTTTACCTATTCTATATGTGACATCTACTTTTTAAAATTAAAAAAATATATATGTTTCAGAAAAGTTTATAAAACTGTCACAATTATAATTCAATTTGCTTAGTCCATCAATATAAGCGTACTTTCATTGGTCAGAAGTCTATGAACAGAAGAAATCTAAAAATTATTCTTAAAACTCAGCCTCCTTATTTGGTAGAAAATCCCAAACACAATACAGAATGACCAAAATCGCCAGAAGTTTTTATAGCATGCAGATATTACTCTAATGAATTCCATCATTGTGGATAATTCCACCCTATTCTATAAGGTTAAAAATCTGTTCCCTAAAGGAATGGAAATATTGGGATTGCTGATTTAACAGGCAGAATGTAGCTCCACATCATAAAAACTCTTTTTTTCTTGGAATTATCATTCTTTGTCAATAGTAGGTTCTACAACGACTTGCTTTTCTTAATTTTAGAACCCTTATAATTTCTAAAATTAAAAAGATACTAAAATATACAGAACAGTAAAGAAGCCATCCATATCATACATGTTCTTACCACCTAGAATTAGATACAATAATATCTCTGCATATTTGTTATTAGTATTCTCTTAGGAAAAATAATTTTCTTGCTTTTACTACTAAAAGTCATGCTTGCTGTAAAGAACTCAAAAAATTATGTTTCAGGAAATAAAATTACAGTGAAATATTTTTAAACACTCAAAATCCTTTTACAGAAATAACTAGATTTGATATTAGGAGAAATGCATTTCAGACTTCTTTCAGGGCATACTTTGGATAGATGGATGGATGAATGGATAGATGGGTGGATGGATGCATGGGAGGATGGTAAGCGATATCTTTATGAACTGAATCATTATACAAAGTATTTTTAAGTATTAAATTTTAATAAAGTGTAACAAAAGAATGAAATTGAAGTAACACTAAAGATTGTGGTGAATTTCTAACATTTATTTATCAACAAAAATATGATTCCTTTAAATTTCCTTTTTGTTTAAGAAAAGAAATTATTAAAAAATTAGGAAGTAATGTCATTATCTTCACTTAAAACTATGTATTCAAGGGTATGATTCTGAAGGATTCTGCAAAATATTAGTAGTTCATATGTCCCTACGTTACTTCATCCTACTCCCTAATTTTTAAGTGTAAATATACTTACCTCCTCTAGGTTAAATATTCACTCACTTCTGTTATGATATTGTCCTTGATTACTAAATATTAGTTTTATATTGAAATAGTTGTAAAGCTTACCATTATTTTTTATGGGGTCTTTCTCTTTTTTTTTGCATTGTTTCGATTCGACCATTAATTGGTTTGATTTTATTGTTACGATGATTTTAGACACACACACCCCTACAGTATATGTATAGATAGATGATAGATAGATATAGATATAAAATCACTTTAAAAGAAAACAACTCCAAATACTTACACAACATAATGTATTAAAATTGTACTTTCAATTAATTCAAATTCTGTAACTGCCTCTTTACTAGCTAATTTCAAAATAATTTAATTAAAGGGAATTCTATGTGGACAGGATACTTCTAATCGTATTTGTTTATCTTTTAAAAATTAATTAAGTAAGCTCGTTTTCAGAACACCCTTGTAGCTGTACTGTATTGACGCTGGAACTTTGTTTCTAATCTTGAACTCCTCTGTATTTATAGAACACATGTAAAAAAGCTACTATGTCAAAATGAATTACACTTACATTACAGATTTGCTTTTTCATAGATGTGCTAATTTACAAGGTAGAAGGTTAAGAAAAGCAAGACTATAGGCATGAATACTAGAATTGTGCAAAAAAGCACAGAAACTCCTGCATTTGTCACAGTTGATTCAAAAGTTTGTCATCTGAACAGACTGCCTTCTTCAAATGCACCCCATGGTAGCTTAACACAGAACAGGTGACAGAGCCTGCCCCAGCAAGAAACTACGTGCCTCAATTGATTTAACTTATTTGCAAAGGCTGATTATGGCAAACTAACACTCATACATTGGACCCCAGGTTTCTAAGGAAGGAAGGAATTAGCTGTGACTTAGCAGGATCCTCGTTTAAATTTCACAGCTCTGACTTAAAAATTATGTATTCTGGTTCAAATGGTGTTATGGTTTTGACAAGCTATACGACACTCTCAGCTACTTGCCCAGCAACATGATAGTCACATTAAAGCTCAGGATGAAATAACATGTCTGACAAAATGGAAAACCTGTGACAAAACAACTCATTGGGAAATGTCACATTGCACTCATGAATCACGTATCATCAGACATGCTTAGTACCCAGGAGGCTAGTGGGATCACCAGAAGAACATTTCCAACCAAGAATAATTAGATTTCTCTGGAAGCAGCTTTCAGAATAAGCTTTCAGACTGTCACAATTAAAAGAAAAAGCTTACTATTACACATGATAGCATTACAGGCCTTTTCAGGGAAAATAACTGTGGAAATATCAAATACGAGTAAGGGATTTGGGAAGTTTTCATGATAATTGAGCAATGTGGAATTTTCCAATCCTTGGAAGAATAAGACAATAAATAATCGAAATCCCATATTCTGATCACTAAAGGAGTGGGAGAGGACAACTGTTTATGGCTCCTCTTTCTTGACTGATATTGGTTCCCAAAGGAGAAAGGACATTGGTTTCCAACTAGAATAAAGGCAAAATCCACAAATCCAACCTCACTTAATCCATCTTCAAGATGTCAATATGATTGCCACATGCAATCATATAATTTAGGAGTGTATGTTTAGCCACAGAGAAGCAAAGGTATGCACAAAAACTACAAGGGCAGAGGAGTTATAAATTACTAGGTCTTTGGATGTGTTATAAAGAACTTGGTACAGTGTTAATTAACAAAAACACACACACACACAAACACACACACGTGTTTGATTTAATGTCCAAAATTTAGTACAGATAATCAGTGCTATTTGGAAATTAGTCAACTTATTAATATTAAGTATGTTGTAAATGACATGTAGATCTGCCATTCTATATGTGTTTTAATGCAGTTAAAGAGAGAAAAAATGCTGAATACATTAATATTATTGAGCTATGAATATTAGCTTTATTATAAAGCAGTCTGTAATAAGGAAGAATCTAGGAAATTTGTTAGTGATTATCTTAAAAATATTCCCCTAGTTTCTATAGACTTGGCTAGCAGAGATATTTAAAACTGAGTAGTTGCATTATTATCGTATTTAATTATTTCTAAAAACAGTGATTAATTTTTAAAAGGAACAATAAAAGATAGTGAAGAATAATTATTAAAATCATGTGAATTTGACTCTACAAAAAGCTACAGTGGAATTTTTATGGAGCGTTTGTTTCCTAGTAAGAAATCCATTAAGATTTGGGAAGTTTGCCTATTTCTTTTAAATGGTATCCTAAAAGCAAATTGAAAAAAAATCTTACTTTTTATTCAAACATAAGTACTTTGCAAACAAGACTAGTTGGTTAAGAACTTACTTATTTATATTTAAAATTCATTCCTAACACACACTGTTAAAATTAATTATCATAAATTTAATATCCTGATATCACTTATGCTGGAGGATATTTGTTAGAATGCTACGAAACAACCTCCTGTGTACTTTTACTTGTCTTTCTTGCTTCTAAAGAATGTATTCAGCTTCAATTTCAGCTCTGTTAGCTTTGCAGGTAAGTAATTGTTCAAAAAGGGACTGACAACTGATGCCATGGTTCATAGTAAAGGGTTTTATATGCCAATTCAATGAATTCTTTAGTTAATTGTTTTAAAAAATTTGTCAATGTGTTGGTAAGAGATATGAAAATTTAGTAACTGCATCAGTATAAATGACAATATGTTTTATATCAGTAAATTTGGTTTAATTTACTGATACATTAAAAAAGGTTTTCACTTACCTTGCTTAGCATTTTCATTTTGGTACACTATATCTTTCCCTTAAAAATATCTCAGAAGCAATACGATCACCTTTAGTAAGCAATACGATCTCAGAAGCAATACGATCACCTCAAGATTTATCCTTTTCTAATCACACAATTTCATGATTCAGATTTCTAATGTGCAAAGACAATCAAATCAACTAGACATGGCCATCTGGAGTTTGAAACCACCAAATAATGAAATAACTGTTAAATGTATTAGTCTAGCCTTCTGAGTGGCATTTTCCCTTGTGTCATCATGCTAAGTACTAGGGGATATATCCATCCCATAATTTGAGACATCTAAGCCTTTAGGCAAAAAGTAGATAGAAAGCAAATGAAGTTTAAAATACAGAAAATTGATTAGAAATAGAATTGAATTAACACCTAGAAATTAGATTGCTTATTTAATTATTTCATTTAGTTTTCATTTTCCTTCAATTACTTTGCAATCTTTTGTAATAAATGAAGCCAAATCATAGAGAGAAAAGCTTAAGCTTTCTTTTCTTTATAAAACTACCCTATTGCCTAAACTGGAAATGTGAAAATATCTGGTAAACTATTAATTTTTTTTAAGGCACATGATTGCAGTTTGAAGACCTGGTTAAATGTAAATGATTTCATAAGGACTTTGAATTTCTTTCATTTTCAATATAAAGAAAATGCCAAATGACCTAAAAAGAATGTTTTTGAGGCAAATGTGTTTAAAAAATCAATATCAACTGAATTGTAAAATGCTGTTATAAATGCTACTATAATTCGGGCTCTTGGAACTAATATATTTATTTATTTATTTATTTTTATTTTTTTTTTTTTTAGACAGAGTCTCACTTTATTGCCCAGGCTAGAGTGAGTGCCGTGGCATCAGCCTAGCTCACAGCACCCTCAAACTCCTGGGCTCAAGCAATCCTGCTGCCTCAGCCTCCCAAGCAACTGGGACTACAGGCATGCGCCACCATGCCCGGCTAATTTTTTCTATATATATTAGTTGGCCAATTAATTTCTTTCTATTTATAGTAGAGATGGGGTCTCGCTCTTGCTCAGGCTGGTCTCGAACTCCTGAGTTCCAACGATCCGCCCACCTCGGCCTCCCAGAGAGCTAGGATTACAGGCGTGAGCCACCGCGCCCGGCCAGAACTAATATATTTAAATATGTTTGTACTGAAAATATTAACTAGGTAGTTTTAACATATATAACTAAAGCCAAACATATGTGATGTTGGGGAAAATAAATAGAAATAGTAAACAATATGGTAGAATTATCACACACACTGTTAAACAGTTTAAGAATATTAGATCAGTCCAGAATATTAGATCTGGAATTATTGCCACTGGATCGGCAATGCATCATCTGAGATAAGATGGAAAGAAATATTTTTGGTATCTAATCATAAAACATGGGTGAGCAAAACATTTGCTTACCTAGGACCAATATTTTGAATTAAAAATATAAAGGCAGAGATAGGGAGTTGCTCTTAAGCCTACTATATGTGTGTCTTGCATTTATACTCGATGGTACATGTTAAAGATTGGTCCAGGATTCTCATGACCACAAATCAAGTAAGCATGTATCTGCTGTAGGAGGAACTTATTGGTGGCAAGGTCCAAAATGCAATGTCTGTCTCCATATGCCTTCTCTTTTCAAGGAGTCCTGGAAGACCCTCATTAGTTTATTTTATTAGGTTATAGTACTAAATTTGATATTCAATAACTCCCTATCAAATACAAAATCCTAAAAGAAAATATTCCAAGTTACTACCAGTGACTAATACTATCATGCACTATTTCCTGATCTTTTTCCATCCCATAATCCTGAGAGACACGATATACTTCCATCCACAGTTTAACATCATTGACAGTTCTATCATTAACATTTATCTATAGGAGAAATTCTCTATCTCATTACGACTATAAACCATGCCACTCATCCCTCAGATGGGAATCACTGCCTCAATTTAAGCAAATGTATGAGGTTCCTTTACCGTAGGGAAATTTATTCAGAATAGGCCACTGTGCAGTGTGCGACAGGTGAGTTGGAGAAAAGTGATCCAACGGATGAGCATTATCAGTGAGCAATACAGATATATCGACTGGACTTATTTTTCATTTAATTCTGGGTTAATATTATTATTTCTACGTGCATTTCTATTTTCTTTGTTCTCCACACAAATGGAGATTATACCTGCTTTGTATTCTATAATTTCAATAAAATGGCATAATAGAAATCATCTACTAGCATACTTGAACAAAATTCTTAGGGGGAACTCAAAGATTTTTTATTTAGTATCACATTTCCTAAAGCAACATCCTGCAACAAAAATTAATTGCCCTGTGTTATTTTATGTTTTCTCCCTAAGTAGCTAAAATATGCTAGAACAAATCATCATGACAAATAATATTTTTAAAATTAAAATATAGCATTTCCCAAAAATTTTCCTAAAGTTATATTTTATAATGCTTAAATTTAACTACAAAAGAAGAAACACTGGCAGAGTATTTTTCTAAATACTTGCTACTTAATTCGACAGAATTAGTATTTTCTGACTAGAATATTTTCTAAACAATATCATTTAAATATACATGTATATCTTATGAGAATGCCAATATTTAAGTGGATTGGGTCACACACTGACTCACACGGAACTATTTTTTAAAAAACAAAACATCAATTAGCCAGTTCATTTCTAGAAACTGCTTGCCTTTAAGGAATCTAAGTCCAAGGTCAAGATAGGATGTAATAAATTAAATGCATTACAATGCTCTACCAAATCTTCAAAGTGAAGCAAAGTCTATTTATTTCATGCATTGATGAACTATTACATTTACAGTGAAAGGTAACTGACTAGCTTACTTTTCTTGAGCTATTTCTGAAATTTTTCTTTCAATGAAACTAAAAACTTTGACATTGTAAGAGCAATAATTTATGACAACTAATCTATTGTGTTAACAGCCAATTATTTTGTTTTATTTACCCTTGGTGCATCTCGTGTCTATGAAAAGCTAAATTTGAATCACAAATCTTTACACTTTTAAGCCATTAATTGCCGTTCAGAATATCCCAGATAGATGTAAACTGAAGTACACAACTTAGATGTTCCAGTGGCAGTAAAACACAAAGATAATTTGGTACTAAGTACATTTAGAGAAGAAAATACTTTTTAAGAAATTATTTAATAAAGATGACATAACAGACATAATTACACACAAGTATTCATTGGAACTATTCTGGCAAATGTCACACTCAAAATAAGTTACATGGTAGCACCAAAAAAATAGACAGAAATATAGAAAATTTTAAAAATAAGGTTATCCATGTTTATAAAAATATATGGAAGAATTGAGAAACTAATTCTCCACTGGCAGTAACAAAAATCATACACAAAGTAAAGGTCAAAGGTCTTTTTTGTTGTTTGTTTGGATTGATCTGGCTCAAATAAATTCATACTTTCTATTTTGAGGAGGGCTACCAACACAAAAGTATGTGGAAAAACCCTTCTATTTGTTATATTTCTCAAAATTATTAAAGACTTATCAATAAATTCCTAAGCTTAATAAAAATTAGTAAAATAATGCAATACCATGCTACATGATATATAGATGTGCACACAGACATAACCTCAATGAATCAGTATTGAAACTGACCTTTGATGCCTTTATACACTAGAAGGAGAAAAAAATGCTAATAATAAGTGATATATCCAGTGCTCTTACTAATAATTTTTAGAATGGAGACTAGATTGATAACAACTGGAAGGAAAATCCTGTGATAAAAATAAAATCCCTGAAAAGATGCAGAGTATCTCTATCAGGTCTCTCAACCTGTGAACCAGGATGTCAGTGAAATGCACACCCAAAGCTGTAGACCAAAGGCCTACAGCTACAGCAGCTGAGTAACTTCATTCCCCAAAAAATAGAGACAGGCGTTAAAGTGATCACCAATCTATTACTCTCTAATTAGAATTTAAGGGAATATGGAAGGGATATTATTTTCTTTTATTTACCCTTGAAAATATACATTCCTCAATAGGAAGCAGTCCACAGATTTAAATATTGGTATCTAATTAGCCCAGGTGGTGAAAATATTTACAAATGCAATGATAAAATACTATTCAAATGAAAATTGCTCCTCCAAGTTACATAATATCCTGTGCCTCCCAATGAGTGGGATAATTCAAATGACAAGCTAGTAATTTAAATTATTTTCATTATTTTATCCTTGGAAGATCACTAAGCATCTGTGAAAGTTGCCATTGTATCTTTTGTCTCAATGCGGCTGATGATTATTCATTTCAAATAATCTATTAGAATGGAAGCAAACTTAGAAACCTGCAGATAACCAAAGCATTGTCTAGATTACATTTTAATACCAATGTTACATGAAAGGAAAGTACATTTAAACCAGGAATAATGCAGCAATTCTGTTTTTTAGGTATAATTTGAATGATGTGATCTTAGTTCCAAATATTGACATTTTCAATATAATTTTAAATTATTTAAAATGAAGGAATATATAATTTTGTTGGAGACCCAAATAATTTCATGCACTTTAGTTAATTTTTATCACAAAAGAATATACCATAATGTAATTTTAAAGATTATGACATATTATAATAATATGCCTCCCAGTGGCAATGGCACAGGGGACTAAATTAACATGTTTTTAAATTGAACCAGTATATCAATTCACATTAGACCTACAAATGCACCAGAGCTTCTAATAGATTTCAATGCTAAATCTAGTATGCAAATTTCACAGAGACAATATTTCATAATTTTAATTATAATTTAAATCAGTTATAGCAAAGGGTTGAATCTCTCTGGATGCTATTCTAAAAATGATTATTAGTAACTAAACTTTCATAAAAGGTAATTTATGAAATCTATTTTCTATTGAAACCCTATACTATAAAAAGTTAAATACAATCTTTATAGTGTTTATAAAATATCGTATTATTTTTAATTGGTACATAATGACAGTGAATATTAGTTATTTATAAATATGCAGAGGCATATCATAGGCTTTATTTCTGATTTGTACATTTTCTTTTTGCTTCTTTGGTTTTAAATTTTCTTTTCTCTATTTATTTCATATCTTTGCAGTGTAGTTTCCTATAATTTTGCTTGGTAAATTTCAATGTGAAATTTATTATGAATCATCTTTTCTCTTTCCATATGCACACATGCACCCATACCACTGAAATACATATTCATATCTATGTCAATATCTATATATGATACAAATATAGGAATGTGGTATTACAGTCAAATGTTACAGCATTTGTATGCTGAAACATTTATAGCCTTCATACACATTTAACTTTCAATGAGGTATACTACGTCAAATAGAAAATTTGGACACTTCTAATAATTATTTTTATAAAAATATAAAAGGTCTAAGGATCCAGTGTTTTGAGGTAAAGATTCCAATTTAGGGTCAGTTACTGATACAAACTTGTAAACATTCACATTTCTTTCCTCTATACTGTACTTAAGTAATAATCAGAGTCATATAAACATTATCCATATAGTAGTAATGAGGTGGAAGTCAATGAACAAATTAGAGTTGAAGTTCATAAAGCCCCTTATATGAAAAATAGACAAAAATTATTTGTACACTATGAATCCAACTACATAAAATCAGTACATAGGAAAATAATAAATGTAAAGAAACATCAAAGCCACAGTAGTGATAACTGTATGGTTTTATAGATATTAATACTATATATTTTCGAATGACAAGCTCTTCAGGGTAAAGGCTTGGTTTATTTTTCTTTTTATGGTACACAAGGAATTAGATAAATAAGTCAAATTTTCTTTTCCTTCAAGATGTTTTATTGCTCTTGGGAGTGTAGTGGAATTTGGCAGATTTCCATAAGAGTGGAATGGAGTTAGCTGTTTATGTATGATTACTCTTGCATTAGAACTGTTATGGTCTATCTGAGATTGAATGAGGGCATCTTTGCCCCACCTCCATTTCCAAATCCTTCAGAGTTCAGTAAGATGCCTCCTGAATGAATATAGATTCCAAAGTTTTCTATAGTCACTGAAAAGACCTATAGGCATTAAAGAAAATATTATATTTCTCCAACACACACACGATGACTGACAGTGAGATCCTAAACCCTCTTCAGAAACCATGGGATTGATAGTTTGACAAAACTGCTATTCCTCACTTGATCTCCAATACTTTAGAGAGTGCTCCTAATTCATCAGCATTCTATAACTGATATTGCATAGAGCTCAAGAGTTAGATCATTGGTCTCTTATTGGCCTAAGGAATGACTGAGCATTAGTTAATGGCAATTATGAATAGTTGAACAAAAATGGCTAACGATGCTCTACTAGAATGACAAGAGCAACTAGAATGATAAAATTAAACTCCAAAAAGTTTTTTCCAATTGTTGATCAAAATGCATAATTACTGAATCACTTAGAGTGTTGTTGGTAAGAAATATAAATTTAAAAGACACATCAAGGTTTATTTAAAAATCTAAATTTCTGGAGGTGGCATTTAGGACTTGGTTTTTTAAATAATTTGCTCTGGTGACTCTATGCTCAGCTTTATTTGAGAACTTCTAAAATAGCTTGACACAGTAAAATCCTAAATCTCTTGATTTACAATTTAAAGTTGACTTTTAAAAATGGCTTAGAATGTTCAGTACAAAACTTGTGACTTAGAATTCAAATACCTAGAATCAATTTCTTCCACATTTAACTCTGATGTTAATGTCTCTAAGAAGCAAGGGCTTTTTAGAGACATGCTTTATCCTATTTGAGATATTTTCAGCTATGCTATACTGGTGGCATAGTGAGACAAGGTCCTTCATAATACTCCTCTTTAAATATAAAGATATTTTTTAAAAACAGGCAATTACATCCAATCAAATTCAGCTGCATTGTATGAGGGCAAGAACATTAATAAAATTGTAAAATGAGAGTTATTTGGAAAATAAAAGCAAATGCAGTAGTCCCACAGAATTTTTTCATTTACTGAGTTTTAGCATCACAGTAATATAGAGCTTGCTTGAGATAAATCATCTTATATACAGAAAGAAAAGCAAGACATTTCATTCCAAGTCTTGCTATAAATTATGCATATAACCTTTTAAAACCCTGTAAGATTGTCCCATGGACTTAATGTTTGTGTTACCCCCAAACTGATATGTTGAAATCCTAACCTCCAATATGATGATATTAAGAGATGGGGCCTTTGGGAAGTAATTAGGTCATGAGGGTGGAGCCTTCATCAATAAGGTTAGTGCTCTTATAGAAGATACTTCAGAGAGATTGGCTAACTCTTTCTGCAATATGAGGATACAATGAGAAGATGGCAGTCTGCATCTTGGAAGAGAGCCCTCACCAAGACCTAGCTAGGCTGGCACCCTGCCCTTAAACTTTCCAGACTCTAGAACTGTTGAGAAATAAATTTGGGTTATTTATAAGCCATTTTGTCTATGGTACTTTATTTTAGCAGGACAAACTAGACAGACTGATGAAAAAGAGCAAAGCAAACAGAAAAACAAAGTTTGACAATTGTGTGTAAAGCATATCAAAATAAATACTGGCAAACATATGAAAAATGGCAAATTGAATATCAAGGGAAAAAATGTTTCA
Source organism: Mirza zaza (assembly GCA_008750895.1). NCBI lineage: Eukaryota > Metazoa > Chordata > Mammalia > Primates > Cheirogaleidae > Mirza > Mirza zaza. Next base: position 2,415 of record VSMD01064135.1, on the reverse strand, counting down.
TATTAGTTGTAGCAAATGGGATGACTCAATGACTCATTTTTGTATTACCAGTTTACAGGAACAATACCTTTTTTTTCAATAATATATGGCTTTAGAACTGGTTTCTATCATAATTAGTGGCATGCCAACTCACTGAACTCTCAAATATCTTTATCTATTCAATGCATCAGTTGATATAACCACACATTATTCATTGATAATTATTATTAAGATGAGATATAGATCTATTCTACTCTCAGATTAGTACAGCATGGCTTTTATACTAACATGTCAGTGGAGGGACATTGTTACACAGATAATATATTGATATTTTTGATTATATGATTTTCATCTAAATAGAGCAAGTAATAGAATGAACAAAGATTAATAGGCCTTCTGTGTGTGGCCTTGATGATATTAATATTTATACTAAAGTTTTTATATTAAAAGATAATATGAAAGGAAATTGGAAGGGAGAGAAACTCTAACAGTGGTTGGAATAACTATTTGTATTGGAAAACTTCTCACAAAATGGAACTATAAGGGCAGATTAACTACATTAAGTTTTACTGTAGAAAATTAATAATGCATAATATTTAAAAGTGACAATAAGAAAACAACTCAAGATGTTGATGAGTGACAAAAGATAATAATACTAGATATAGAACTTCTGGCATGAATTAGAAAATTTTTAAAAAGTTTTCTCATCACAAATATTTTCTTTCCTCAGACAACCACACCATATAAGATATATTATATTACAACAAATAGATTTCTAAATTTGACCATATATATATATATAAATAGCTAATAGTATTAATTATACCTCACATCATCACCAACCTACTTGAACATCAATAAGAAAGAATAAGTTTCCTGATGCACATTTAATTGCTCTTGAATCATCCTTGAAATGATATCTTAACACATTAATATATCATCAATCATGTCCTTGGTCTATGGGGTGGCACAATATGGTACAACTTCAAGAAAGAAATGTCAACATAAAAACATAAAAAACAAAAAACATAAAAACATATAGAAATATATAGTTAATTCAAAATACTGTCTATCTTTCCAGATAAAAGTGTTATGTTTAATAAAATTTGATAGTAATAAAATTTAATAAAATTAATAAAATTTAATAAAATTTGATAGTAGCTTGATATTTTGAGTTGCAAGTAAAATGAAGTATGAAAGTTCCTAGCTTCTTAATTCTATCATGTTAGTATAGGTTTTAATGCTGTGAAATTCTGTGTCTTGATTAGGACAAAATTGTTTTCAACCATATAATAAGTGTTTCAGAAGAAGAAAAGATCACAACTAAAATCATTTTATAGCAATCTTAAGAGAGCTAAGTTTTATTGCTATTTTCAAAAATAAAATAATTTTACTATCAAATTTTATTATAAATGTGCCCATCACCCAGATATTATACATTGTACATGTTAGGTATGATTTCACCCTTCCTCTACTCCCCCATCCCACCTGCATGATTTCCATTGAGTTTTACTTCCATGAGTGCTGATTGGTTAGTTCCAATTTAATAGTGAGTACATGTGGCGTTTATTTTTCCACTCTTGTGATACTTTACTTACTTAGGAGGGTGGTCTCCAGTTCCAACCAGATTGCTGCAAAATGTACTAATTCGTTTTTTATAGCTGAGTAGTATTCCATGGTGTACATAGACCACATTTTATTAATATTTTATTAAAAGGAATTGATGGGCACTGGGGTTGATTCCACATTTTTGTGATTGTGAATTGTGCTGCAATAAACATTCCCGTGCAAGTGTCTTTTTGATAAAATGACTTTTTTCCCTTTGGTTAATACTCAATTGTGCAATTGCTGGATCAAATGGTAGGTTAACTTTTAGTTCTCTGAGAAATCTCCATACTATTTTCCATAGAGGTTAGACTAGTTTGCAGTCCCACCAACAGCACGTGTTTCCTTTCTCTCCATATCCACACTAGCATCTATTATTCTGGGATTTTTTGATAAAAGCCATTTTCACTGGAGTTAGGTGATATCTCATTATGGTTTTGATTTGAATTTGTCTGATGATTAGTGATGTTGAGCATTCTTTCATATGTTTATTGGCCATTAGTCTATCTTCTTTGGAAAAGCTTTTGATTATGTCTTTTGTCCACTTTTTAATGGGATTGTTTGATTTTTTTCTTGCTGATTTTCTTGAGTTCTTTGTAGATTCTGTTCATTAGCTCTTTATCAGATGTATAGCATATAAATACTTTCTTCCATTCTGTATGCTGTTTATATGTTCTATTGATTGTTTCCTTGGCTGTGCAGAAGTTTTAATTTAATCAAGTCCCATTTATTTATTTTTGCTGTTGCTGTGATTGCCCTTGTGGTCTTCTTCATAAATTTTTGCCTAGGCTAATACATAGAAGAGATTTTCCAAAATTTTCTTCTAGAATT
>VSMD01064133.1:0-36357 GCA_008750895.1 Mirza zaza | reverse complement strand
ATCCACATACGAAATTCCTCTTCTGTCATTTTGGTTGCCTGATTTTGGTTGGTGTCCGTTTCTAGGGGGCTGGGGCTCCTCTTTGGGGTTGTGTTTTCCGATTGGTTCTTCATATTTCCTGAGTTCCTTCGCTGATTTCTTCCCATGTCGATCAGTTGTTGTTTCTTTTCTTTAGGTTTTTGTTTGGGTATTCACACGCCTTGTTTCGTTTCTGAGCCGGTAGGTGGTGTCTGTGGGTGAGATTCGACCACTCCCTGTATAATGAGTCAGTAGGTGTCGTGAAAAGGGTGTGCAGGATGCTCTCCCTGTCAGTAGGTGGCGCTTGCTTGGAGGAACAGGCTACGCTGTTGTTTTTGTGTCCTGTTATCAGCTCTTGTTCCTGAAGAGAGAACTCTAGTGCCTCAGGTGGTGGGTGGGGCCCTGGGACTTCCAGGAGTGTCCTTTTCTCCCCTTCAGTGAGGACTGGTCTAGGGGAAAGTTTGGGCGGAGCTGAGTTGGGAAAGCCTGCCCTCAGGCACCACCAATGTCGTCAGCAGGGGTCAAAGTTCTGTTCTCTGCTTCCAGGCAAAGCTGACAGGGAGGGGCTGGAATGGCCCCGCTCACTCAGAGTCTGCGTGTGGGGGTGGGGCTGTCTGAGACCCGCAGTCTGAAGCGGGCCTGGCCTCTTTCCACCGTCCCCAACTCCGAGGCTACTCCTGAGCCTCTGTCAGCAGGCCAGACCACACGCCACCAGGCCTCCCCTGGCTGTGATTCCAGCGGGGAGGTTCCCTGCCGCAGGAACGCCACCTGGGCTGGGCGCACGGCCTCCCTTTGGGGGGAGGGTTGCCCTCTAGGAAGCCAATCTGCCCCTGAATGCACACACACCTCAGCAGGGTGTTCACGTATATCCCTTCTGTGCCCCGGGCAATGTGAGGCCTCGGTGCACGGGATGTGGTCTGCAGGTCTGACCTCTGGGTCTCAGAGTTCAAACTTTGTCCCCACCAGGGAGACGCGTGCCTGTCCCAATTCACCCACAGGGAGCCTAAGCTGGGTCTATGTCTCTCAACCTCAGGCTCTGCCCAGTTCTCCTGGGATCACCGTGCCAGCAGCACCTGGGAGGGCTGGCGGGCAGAGAGCTCACAGTCTGAGTTCCCCTTAGTCAGCTGTTATAGGGCCCCAAAAGGGAAGGTCCCGTTCCCTGGAGGTGCCTCCAGCTGGTGGCTATATGGTCTCTCTGTCTCTCTGGGTAGCCCCCGGTAGGGTCGGGGAAGGGGAGGAGGAGGCAATATGGCGTCTGCCGTGCGGCTCGGGTCTGTGCACACGGAGGTGCCCCGAGGGATTTGGGAGCCTGGCGCTGCGTCCGCTACTGGCTTACCGCTCACTGGCGGCAGTTTTCGCTGGGCTGGTGTCCACAGGTCCCTCCGCTTGCTGGGGAGCCCACCAGCAGTCTGGGATGCAGGTGAGGGGAAACGGCAGATCCACCTCCCCTTCCCGCTGGTCTCCGGGCTGCTCCGGGGGTCCCAGCCTCCCGTTCTCCTCCACGACCTCCTCCCGTGGAGTCTCCCGTGGTCTCAGATACTCCTCCTGCTGACCCTCATCCGATGTAGGCTCGTCTTCTTGCTTCTTTCTTCTAATTTCTGCTAGAATCTGTCTTTTCTTCAGAGACACTCTGTCTGGCGGTGTTTCTCATCCGCCATCTTCTCCCAAAGTCCATCTGTGTCTGTTTCTTTAGTGAACTTTTTTTCCAGATCCTGGAGGCTTTTTGTGGTTTCTTTGTGTTGGTTATTGAGTTGCTCTTGCAGGTCGGTGAGTGTTCCTATGATCCACATACAAAATTCCTCTTCTGTCATTTTGGTTGCCTGATTTTGGTTGGTGTCCGTTTCTAGGGGGCTGGTGCTCCTCTTTTGGGATGTGTTTTCCGTTTGGTTCTTCATATTTCCTGAGTTCCTTCGCTGATTTCTTCCCATGTCGATCAGTTGTTGTTTCTTTTCTTTAGGTTTTTGTTTGGGTATTCACACGCCTTGTTTAGTTTTTGAGCCGGTAGGTGGTGTCTGTGGGTGAGATTCGACCACTCCCTGTATAATGAGTCAGTAGGTGTCGTGAAAAGGGTGTGCAGGATGCTCTCCCTGTCAGTAGGTGGCACTTGCTTGGAGGAACAGGCTACGCTGTTGTTTTTATGTCCTGTTATCAGCTCTTGTTCCTGTAGAGAGAACTCAGGTGGTGGGTGGGGCCTGGGACTTCCAGGTGTGTCCTTTTCTCCCCTTCAGTGAGGGCTAGTCTAGGAGAGAGTCTGGGCAGAGCTGGGTTGGGTAATCCTGCCCTCAGGCACCACCATTGCCATTAGCAGGGGTCAAAGTTCTGTTATCTGCTTCCAGGCAAAGCTGACAGGGAGGGGCTGGAATGGCCCCGCTCAGTCAGAGAGTCTGCATGTGGGGGTGGGCTGTCTGAGACTCGCAGTCTGGAGGGGGCCTGGCTTCTTTCCACCGTCCCTCACTCCGCGGCTACTCCTGGGCCTCTGCCAGCAATCCACACCACACGCCACCAGGCATCCCCTGGGTGTGATGCCGGGGGGGAGGTTCCCTGCGTAGGAACGCCATCTGGGCTGGGCGCACGGCCTCCTTTTGGGAGAAGGGTTGCCCTCTAGGACTCTAATCTGCCCCTGAAGGCACACACACTTCAGTAGGCTGTTTATGTATATCCCTTCTGTGCCCCGGGCAATGCGAGGCCTCGGTGCACGGGATGTGGTCTGCATGTCTGACCTCTGGGTCCCAAAGTTCAAACTATATCCCCACCAGGGAGAGCAGTGCCAGTCCCAATTCACCCACAGGGAGCCCACACTGGGTCTATGTCTCTCAACCCCAGGGTCTGCCCCGTTCTCCTGGGATCACCGTGCCAGCATCACCTGGGAGGGCTGGCGGGTAGAGGGCTCACAGTCTGAGTTCCCCTTAGTCAGCTGTAGGGCCCCAGAAGGGAAGGTCCCGTTCCCTGTAGGTGCCTCTGGCTGGTGGCTATATTGTCTCTCTGTCTCTCTGGGCAGCCGTGGGTAGGCTCGGGGGAGGGGAGAAGGAAGCAATATGGTGTCTGCCGCGCGGCTCGGGTCTGTGCACATGCAGGTGCCCCGAGGGAGTTGGGAGCCTGGTGCCGCTTCTGCTACTGGCTTACCGCTCACTGGCGGCGGCCATTGCTGGGCTGGTGTCAGCAGGTCTCTCCACCCGCTGGGGAGTCCACCAGCAGTCCGAGATGCAGGGGAGGGGAAATGGCCGATCCACCTACACTTCCCACTGGTCTCTGAGCTGCTCCGGGGGTCCCAGCTTCCATTTCTCCTCCGTGACCCCCTCCTGTGGAGTCTCCCGTGGTCTCCGGTACTCCTCCTTCCGACCCTTATCCAATGTAGGCTCGTCTTCTTGCTTCTTTCTTCTAATATCTGCTAGAATCTGTCTTTTCTGCAGAGACATTCTGTCTGGCGGTGTTTCTCATCTGCCATCTTCGCATCATCCAACCTAGATCTGCCCTTAAGAAATTCTCAAAAGTACTCTGAGCACTGAAAAGAAAGGTTGATACTTACCAGCATTAAAATATTTTAAAGTAAAAACTCACAGATCTGGTAAAATAGTAACACGAAGAGAATACAAAACACCTGGTAACAATTAACATGATGAGTGGAATGGTATCTCACTTATCGGTATCAACACTACATGTAAAGATCTAAAGGCCCTGCTCAAAACACACATATTGGCAGCATGGATAAAACAAACACAACCCAAATATATGCTGGCCCTAAGAAACCCATTTAACTCATAAGAATTCTCATAGACTCAAAGTAAAAGGGTAAAAAAAATGTTCAAACCAAAGAGAAACCACAAATGAGCAAGAGTAGCTATTCTCATATCAGAAAAAACAGATTTTAAACCAAAAACATTAGAAAAAGATGAAGATGGTCATTATATAATGATAAAGGAATCTATTCAACAAGAAGATAGAATAATCCTAAATGTTATATATATGTACCTAACACCAGAGCTCCTAGATTCATGAAGCAAATACTTCTAGACCTAAGAAATGAAATAAACAGCAATATAATAATAGTTGGGGACTTAACACTCTACTGACAGAACTAGACATATCATGGAGGTAGAAAATCAACAAAGAAACACTGGACTTAAATGAGACTCTAGAACAAATGGATCTAACAGGTGTTGATAGAACATTCAACCCCCAAACTGAAGAATATATATTCGTCTCAGCAGCACATAGAACATTTTGCATGATACACCATATATTAGGCCACAAAACAAGCCTCAGCAAATTTTTAAAATCTGAAATCATACCACCCATCCTCTCAGGTCATAGTGACATAAAGCTAGAAATCAATTCCAAAAGGAACTCTCAGAACCATAGAAATATGTGGAAATTAAACAGCCTGCTGAACGTCCCTTGGGTCAATGATACAATCAAGATGGAAATCAAACATTTCTTTGAATTGAATGACAATGGAGACACAAACTACCAAAACTGGCCAGGCCTGGTGGCTCACACTTGTAAATCCTAGCCCTCTGGGAGGCCGAGGCGGTGGATAGCTCAAAGTCAGGAGTTCAAAACCAGCCTGAGCAAGAGCAAGACCCCATCTCTACTAAAAAAAAAAAAAAAATAGAAATAAATTAATTGGTCAACTAAAAATATATAGAAAAAATTAGCGGCATGGTGGTGCATGCCTGTAGTCCCAGCCACTCTGGAGGCTGAGGCAGAAGGATTGCTTGAGCTCAGAAGTTTGAGGTTACTGTGAGCTAGGCTGACGTCATGGCACTCTAGCCCAGGCCACAGAGTGAGACTCTGTCTCAAAACAAACAAACAAACAAACAAACAAAACAAACTACCAAAATCTCTGGGATATAGCAAAAGTAGTGCTAAGAGGGAAGTTCATATCACTAAATGTCTTCATCAAAAAGACAGAGAGATGACAAATTAACAACCGAATGTCACGCTTCTAGGAACTAGACAAACAAGAACCAAAGCCAAAGCTAGCAGAAGACAAGAGATTAAAAAAAGGTCACAGCAGAACTAAATGAAATTGAAGCAAAAGAAAAAACAAACAATACAAAGGATCAAAGGAATGAAAAGTAGGTTCTACCAGCGCTACTCGCTAGCTCGCCGGTGTGTGGCTTCCCCGGACTCACTGCTGAGCGCGGCGGCCGACTTCCCGCCTGGGCCTCGGCGCGCCACCCGCGCCCGCGCGCAGCGGGCCCTGTCGCAGGCCCAAGGCGGCGGCCGCGGTGGCGCTTTCCCGCGCGGCCCCGACCCGCAGGCGGCGCGGCCGGCGCGGCGGGTCCCCGCTGGGCGGCTAGGCCATGGCGCTGCTCCAGGGCCGCGAGTGTGAGTACCTGACGAAGAAGTGCTCGGTGACCATCGGGCGCGACTCGTCGCAGGGCTCGCTGGACGTGAGTACAGGCCACTCGGGCTTCCTCTCCCGGCATCGCCTGAGATCTTCACGCCCCCGGGCGGCGGCAGCTGCCGTGGCGGGCGGCCCGAGCCGCAGGCCGCGCAGCCTCGCAAGAGCGGCGTGCCAGTGGACGGCGTTCCGGAGGCGCCGGGCGCCGCCACCGCTGCTCCCGCGCGTGTGCACGCTCAGGTTTCCGAGCACCAACGTCAAGATAACATTTCCTGCCTTGCCCAGCGAGAAGAGGGAAAGCAGGAGGCGCCCGAGTCCCCGGGAAGGCTGTGTATCAACATTGCCACATTGCCACATTGCCACTGACTGTCAACATTGCAGACACCATGGCCCCCTCATCAGGGGACCATCAGGTAGAACATCCTGCACCGTCACAGGCCCCAGGTGACACTGTCCCCTTCCCTGGGCCTGACTCGTGTGAAGAGAGGGATGTCATGGGTGCTTAGGGTGCCGCTGAGTTTCTGAGGACTGTGCCCTGAATTTTCTGCATCATGAAATGCAGTTCCCAAGTGTTCCTGGTTTTTACTTATGGATTCTTTTTATTGGAGTAAAATTGAAGGGGCAGATGATTTGTAATATCGGTCTGAAGTGTGAGGTAGATTTTAATTTTAATTTTGAATTTTTTTAGTTTGCTAAAATTTCACATAAATTCTCAAAACTTGACCTTTGGTTTGACCACATTGAAGTGACCAACTTGTGTTCCTCACGATGTCCCAAGAGAGATTGGGTACCTTCCAAGCACACCCAGCTGGCCCTCCAGAGCCAGAACCTGGTACTTAGCACACTACAGTTAGTTTCATGTGGTGCTCTCAGGGGAGAGTAACTTAGGGTGAGGGACAGCCACAGAACCGTAGGTGTGTCATGGTGCTGTTCTTGGAGCACTTCAGGTTGTGTGTGTGGTCAGTAGCAAGTCGCGCATCCGACCATGGGATCGGGGATTGTGATCAGCTCAGCCCCAGTCTGGTGGTTCTGGTGGTTCCTGGGCAGGCTGGAGGAGTAGATAACGTGGGCATCTTCTCAGCTGTAGGTGATGTGGACTTTGGTGTGAAATGAACACGTTAAACAAATATACATCAGTGTCCTGCAGTCTGGGTCTGTCCACACCAGCAGGGCTGGGAGGCAGAGAAGGGCCCCTTTTGGTCTTCCTGGAGCTGCCCCTTATCAGTGGCTGACCGAGGGCACTTGGATCTCTGGGTTATACCTTTACGCGGCATGCTTATGTTTTTTATCTTAAAAACCAACATCAATAATAGGCCTTCTGGAAATTAAATAGACATAAATAAATGGAAACCCACCCATGTTTATGGATAGGAAAGACTAAATATTGTTAAGCTGTTAATATTACCCAAACCAATCTGCAGATTCAGCATGATCCCTGTCAAAATCCCAGTAACTTTTTTTTCCTGTAAAGTTAAATTCTTTGTCAACAATGACAGTTTTAGGAAAACATAGAAAAACCAGGCTGGGCATGGTGGCTCACACCTGTAATCCTAGTGCTTTGGGAGGCTGAGACAGGAGGGTCACTTGAGGCAAGGAGTTTGAGACCAACATAGCAGTACCCTGTCTCTACAAAATACTTTAAAAATTAGCCAGGCGTGGTGGTGCACACCTATAGCCGCAGCTGCTGCGGCTGGATATTATGCAGGTGGATCACTTGAGCACAGGAGTTCGAAGCTGCACTGAGCTGTAATCACACCACTGCACTCCAGCCTGGGCAACAGAGTCAGACTCTGTCTCTAAAAAAGGGAAAGAAAGAAAAGAAACAGAAAAACCCATCCTAAAATTCAGATCGAATCTCAAGGAACCCCAAATACCCAAAACAATCTTTAAAAAGATGATCAAATCTGGAGAAATCACACTTCCTGATATCAAAACTTAGTATAAAGCTATAGTAATCAAAACAGTGGTGGTGCTGGCATAAAGACAGACATATAGACCAGTGGAATAGAATAGAAAGCCCAGAAATAAACCCTCATAGGAGTGGTCAAGTGATCATTGACAAGGGTGCCAAGACCATACAGTGGGGAAAGGACAGACTTTTCAACAGATGGTGCTGGGAAAACTGGATATCCACATGTGGAAGGATGAAGTTGGACTCTTACCTACACAACATACAAAAATTTACTCAAAATGGATCAAAGACACAAACAGCAGAGGTAAAACTACAAAACACTTAGAAGAAAACATAGAGGAAAACCTTCATGAAATTGGATTTGGCAGTGATTTCTTGCATATGACACCAAAAGCACAGGCAACAGAGGAAAAAAGTAAATAAGCTTAAACAAAATCAAACTCTTGTGCATTAAAGGACACTACCAAGAGTGTGAAGAGACAGTATGCAGAATGAGAAAAAATATTTGCAAATATATAAGGGATTAAAATACAGCATATATAAAGAATTCCAGTGTATATAAAGAATTCCTACAACTCAACAATAAAAAAGAAAACAACTTAATTCAAAAATGGGCAGAGGACTTGAATAGACATTACTCCAAAGAAGATGTACAAACAGCCAATAAGCACATAAAAAGATGCTCGACATCTGTATTAACCATCCTTTTTGTTTCCTGTATCTAGATGCATTCACATCTGTGGCCTTGCTGACCTTGAAGGGACTGTCCTCCCAGGACTAGACAATTTTTTTAAATAGTAAACAACTTGACCATGAGGACACATTTCAAATATAAACCAAGCAACCTAGAACCACACCCCAAACACCCTAGGCTATCATATTCTGAGCCACTAGCCCCTGCACTGATCACCTCAGGTAAGGTGCCAGACAATTAGGGGTAGTCCCTCTGCCCCAGAGCCTTTTGAAAGTATCCACACTAGCCAATCCTATGCCTGTGCACCCTGTCTTGTCCATTCCTTTCCACAGAAACCACAGTAAAGGCTCTTGCCCAAAGTTCCCTTCTTTCTCTCTGCTCCTGACTGATCCTGGTGCTTCCCTGTATGGACTCCCATGATGTGGTGTGACCCTTCTTCTAAGTCATAGACTATCTTTTCAGTGGTTGTCATCTCCTAATCTACTGGCCTTGTTATACCTCAAATTTCTGTAATACACTGTACTTTAAAGTGATATCACTAATCATTAAGTAAATGGAAATGAAAACCACAAGATACCACTTTGCACCCATTAGGATGGCTATCATAAGAATTAATTTTTTAAAACATAATAAGTTGATGAAAATGTGTAGAAATTGAAACTCTTGCACATTCCTGGTAGGATATAAATGGTGTGGTCATGGTGGAAAACAGTATACTGGTTCCTCAGAAAATTAAAAATAGAATTATTTTATGACCCAGCAATGCCATTCCTAGGTATATACCCCAAATAATTGAAACAGGGGCTCAAACAAACATTTTTACACTCATGCTCATAGCAGCATTATTCATGAAGGAAACCTCTGCCATTCCGGCCCTGCAGGAGACATAGCAGCATTATTCATAATAGTCCAAAGATGGAAACAATCCAAATGTTCATTGACAGATAAGTGAATAAACAAAATGTACATACATATTATAGAATATTATTCAATCTTAAAACAAAATGAAACTCTGATACATAATACAACATGGATAATCCTTGAAGACATTATGCTTAGGGGAATAAGCTAGACACAAAAGGACAAATGCTATATGATTCTACATTAATGAGGTACCTATAATAGTCAAATTTGTATTGAAAATAGGTAGAATAGTAGTTACAGATGGGCTGGTGGTGGCAGGAATAGGAATTTGTTTAATGGGTACAGAGTTTGAGTTTGGGGTGATGAAAGGTTCTGGACATGGATAGTGTTGATGGTTACACAACAGTGTTAATCTTATTTATGCCACTGAATTGTACACTCACAAATGATTAAAATTGTTTTATGTTTTGTGTATTTTACCACCACAACACAAAAATTTTAATAAATGTGATTCACAATATTAATAGACTAAATAAAACAGCCATATGATCATATCAATAGCTGCAGGACAAGTATTTGATACAATTCAATATATATTTATTATAAAAACTCTTGGCAAACTAAAAATAGAAGGGAATTTTTTAGGGTATTTATAAACACCTATAGCCAACTTCACACTCAATGGTGAAAGATTAAGTAATTTCTAAGAATAGAATGAGGCATTTGCTATGGTGTCAATGTTTGTCCCCTCCAAAACTCATGTTAAAATTTAATTGCCATTGTAACAGTGTCAAGAGGTCGAGCCTTTAAGAGGTGATTAGGCCATGAGGGCTTCACCTTCATGCATGGAATTGGTATGGTTATAAAAGGACAATGTTGACCCTGTCTTTCTCCTTTTCCCCCTTTCATTCTTTTGCCATGAGGAACAGTGGTCCCTCCCCAAACCCAGGGATGCATTCAGGGTGCCATCTCAGAAGCAGTGATGCAGATCTTAACCCAAAGCAAACCTGCTGGCACCTTGATCTTGGACTTCTCAGGTTCCAAAACTGAAAAACAAATTTCTGTTCTTTACCCAGTTTCAGGTATTGTTATAGCAGCACGAAACAGGCTAAGACAGCGATGATCTCTTAGTACTCCTACTCAACATCATCCTATAAGTCCTAGCCAGTGAATTAAGGCAACAGAAAGAAATAAAAGTCATATAGTCTGGTAGAATTAATCATTTTTTTCTTACTAATCACAACTTATTTTTTATCTTTTTATCATTGGCATAAAATATCAACCAAGAAAAGTGTGTATTAGTTAAAAAGGTGTTATAAATATTGTGCTCAGAGGTTCCTGATAATGGTTCCTAATTTCAGAAGTGTGCACACATAAGCTTTAAGCAAGTTCATCTCTTGAAGGTGCATAATTTGCATGATAATCATTTTCTTATTTGGGGTTGTATGTACTTTCAGGTATTACCTGATATTGAACAGCTTATTTGCTTTTTCTTTTCTTTTTTTTCCCCCAGAGACAAACTCTGAGAATAACAGTTATTCTTTTATGTTTGTAAGACACTGGGCTATTAGGCTAACAGCCATCTTCTAGCTTCTGTTTACTGCTTGCTTTGCCAACCGCAGGGCATTATGGGTTGGAATAAGATGCAAAGGAAAAGCACTGAGACTGGAGCCTCTTGGCTAGGAACCGGAACAGGTTAGAACCAATTAGGGGCAGGGTGAAATAAGAGGCTGGGGAAAGATGGCGGATAGGGGGCTCACCAATCACTGTAGAAGGCAGATACATGATCAGCCCGTGAACAGCTTGTGCAAGTTAGGTATAAAAAGCTCACTCCCACACCATGCGGGGTCCCTGCCCGGACAAGAGGTCACTGCGCTGGCTTTCTTGGGCTTGGACCCTAGCCCGAGCTAGACAATAAAATTCCTTAGATAATTACAGCCTTGGTGACTCTCTCTGTCCCCCGGTCCTGCGGATTCCGGCTCAAACATGTTAATAATGGATTCCATTTTCTAGTATTTGTTTTACGACTTTATTCACAGAGGCATTTACATATACTCTTGGCATCTCTGAGTTAAAAGGCATACTTGGGGAATGACAGTCCAAATTTTTACTTCTATCAGCTTGAAATTACAAAATTTGCAAACACATAAAAAGTAGACTATAATAAAGTAAACATTCAAATTCTAGAGGTTTCAAAGTTCTTTACATTTGCCATGTCTGCCATTTCTAATTCTTATTTTTAAAAGGAACTTGCAAATATACAATCCTAAACACTTTAATATGCATCTCTAAAAAAAAAGTAAAATTATCTACATAATCTCAATGTTACCACAATTACTTTTAACATTTTCTAACGTCCAGTGCATATACAAATTTTCCCAATTGTTCCCAAATGTTTCTGCAGCTCTTGTTTTCCGATCGGGGCCCATACGTTGCATTTGCTGTTATGTCATAGCTGGGCCCCTGACAGAACCTGGGCTCCAGTTTTCAGGACAGACTGTCAATAACATGCTATCATTCCCTAAATCTTCCAAATCAAACACGCTCGCACAACCCCTGCCAAAGCGCGGCACGCTTGCGCGGTGTTTTCTGGGAAATGTAGTCTTGAATGTTATGAGTTCTCGCGCAGCATTCTGGGAACGAATATTCTGAGCTTTACGTTGCGCATGTGCAGTCGGCTCTATTTTCTTGCTTCCACCCTCTGCGGCGTTAGTGTGCCGGCGGTTAGCACCTCAGGTGAGCGTTCTGGGACGCGGAGGCTTCGCAGGGCTTGCGGACCAGAATAGAGGGGCGGGCTTGTGTCTAAGGGGCGGGAATGGGCGTCCCGGGAACTCCCCCAGGGAGACCCGGCCCTACCCCAGTCGCTGGTGCCCGGGCTAGTCCCGGACCTCTGCCTCAGAAAGGCCAGGTTCAGGGGCGGAGTTGGTGCCGAGTCCTTGTCGAAAGGTGCCAGGTGCGGGCCCGGGTGTGGACGCCAGAACGCAGCCAGACTGGGGAAATCCCACGCCGGCGGCGGACGGGAATGCACGTTCATCGTTTAACCGTGAACCTGCCACAGAGCGCGCGGCCTGTGCTCTGCGGTGAGACCCCGAGCTTAGGAGCTAGAAGGACTCGGTAAATTTTGGCTGTCACTTGGGCACCTGAAAATTGGGTTAGTAAAGGCTTGCTTCATGGCGTTGTTCAGCTCCTGTTCATTACCTGTAAAGCATTTAGCCAAGAGCGAGTTAATAAGCAACATGTAAATGTTAGTTAGCTCCTGTCACATTTGGAGGACACTTGGTTCCTTTCGTTTAATTCTCACAGCCACCCTATTTGAAGGCATAACTATGTCATCAGAAAAGAAGAATGAGGAGGCAGAGGCGGGAGGATCGCTTGAGCTCAGAGGTTAAAGAGAGCTATGGTGGTGCTACTGCACTCTAGCCGGCGACAGAGCGAGACTCTATCTCAGAAAGAAGGGGAAGGGGAAGAATGAGGGGTGAAATGATAGAACAAAGGGCACAAAGGGTAAGGAAGCTAGGACGCAAATACAGACATGGTTTACTCCCCAGATCACGCTGGTTCTAATATCCTACCTGTCTAACTCAGCATTGCAGCCTTCACAACACTTGCTGAGTGACTGGTCCCCAATCCCTAGAACTATGATCTTACTATATGGCAAGTATATTCGTTCTGGGATTTCTGGCACATCTCCAGAGCCTTTGGGTCAGAATGAGGCTCCTGCCACTTCCTGCACTGTCCAGGCTGTCTTTATCTTCAGAAGGCACAGTCTGATATTCTAGGGTTAGCCTTCTATATAGTTTAAATGTACTAGTAACTACGTTCAAATCTAAAAAAAAATGTGAAATTAATTTTAAGGACATACTCTTTTTCTCAATATATACAAAAATGTTATTTCAACATGTGGCACTGCCACATTTCAAGTGCACAGTAGTTAATGTGACTAGTGGCTAATGTAATGAATAGGACAGATCTAATGAATTCCAAGAGAATCAGGTTCAGACCCTATTCAGTGGTTCTCAACAAGGGTGATTTTGCTTCCCAGGGAACTTTGGAAATGTCGAGACATTTTTGATTGTCACAACTAGGAGAAGAAATGCACTAGTGTTTAGTGGATGTTTAGAAATGCTCCTAAACATCCTGTGATGTACAGGACAACTTCCTATGACATAGAATTATCCAGCCCAAAATGTCAATACTGCTGAGGTGGAGAACACGGCTTTCCATGAAAGTTTCATCTAAAATGAGTTTGTTACACAAGCCTAAGTCCCAGCTTCTCTGGTTCAAAGGAGCTCTTCGTGTGCCAGGGAGGAGGGAGCCCAGGACAGGAGTGCCATCTGGAAGAACAGCTCTTTGACAGAGACCTCACCAGAGCTTCAGAACAGATGGAGAAGAACCCAGAAAGCAGGTTCTGATTTGCTGCACCAGAAGCAGTTCATTTTTTTCCCCCAACCAACAAGTAGGACCAGACAGAAGCAGTTCTTAATCCCGACCCAGAGAGAGCCAGACGTGGTGATGTCGCCACATCCAGAAACCATCACAGACTGTGTGACAGTGAACTCTGGGGACCAGCGTGCAAAAGGTGGTGAGCTGTGCAAAAGGTGGTGAGCTGGGGTTAGAGGGTTGGGTGACTGTCAGGCTGCACAGGAAAAGCCATGTTGCTAGAGGGCTTTTCTCCATGGTATCCAAGGAAGGCATAACCACCAGAGCTGAGGGAATTATGTCTGTTATCCTCCTCATAGAGCCCCCATTTTCTTGAAACTTGTCTCACTCTTTGTAGATTCGGAGTCACTCTCATGCCATATCAATCACATGTTGCATCTAGAGATATACTAGGTTTCCTTTATCCTGAACATATAGGATCACAGGATGATAATGTAGGAAAGGATATCTATTTCTGTCTCTTTTAAAACCTTAAAAAAAAACTGAACCTGAGATGAATGTTTTGTGCATGGTTACCCAGGACAGAGCTTGGAGCAAAGCACCATGCTATTCACTCTGAAGTTTCTTATCAAATGTCTTTTTGAGAAACTGCAACAAGTAAGAATAAAAAGATTTTAAAACAGTCTGTTTTTAAGCATCTTTCTTTCTTTCTAGTGTTCTATTGATTTTCCATAGGTGTAAATAATATTAATAAAATATTAATATGTTTAATTTTTTGTGAATTAGCCAAAGAAGACATACATTTTTAATAAATCAGTAGGAAAATAATTTACAATCATCTGATGAAAAACAGCAAGGTTATATCCACATCAGAGATGCACATATGCAGGACGTGCTGTCTCTTTGTGGTGCTTCCCTCCCCTTCTCAAGGGTCAAAGCAACATTTTTCCATAGGGAGGACTTTTCCCTAGCTGGTATGATGAGATTTTGAGGCAGGTTAATACAGAGGCTGTCATGTCCTCTCATGACTCTTTCCTTACCCCCAGCTCGTCCTTTACAGTTGTCCATGCTCTTCCAAGAACAGCAGAAAATGAACATATCTCAGGTAAGTTATTTATTAAAACCTTTTTAAATCATGGATTTTATAGGTGTTTAGGGGTCCATATATTATAATAGAAAAGTAGAATTAGAAATGGATCAGAATCATTCAGAGGAGATATAGAAAAGCAGGTGAATAATACAACAGAGTTGATATATAGAAAGATGTAGGTCCCTGATGTTAGAGGTTTTCCAAAGTGGAGGTTCAGTTTTTATTCTTTCTGATAGCCATTGTAGAGAGTTAGACATGTAATATTTGTTTAAAAATTTGCATTGATGAGAAGCTTAAACCAAACTGATTCCTCATGGAATCTAAAGTCATTGTCATTGAGAAAAATGTCTTTGTTGGTCTTTATGTAAGTGACAGTGCAAATATTTCCACTAACAGCCCTGAAATAAATGCAGTTTGTTGCTTCTATTTCCTCAGTGGAAGAGAAGACATAGTACCAAAGTGGAGCTTTTATTAATGCAGTTTTTCAGGTAACTGTCACTTTGTCCAAGAAAGGACAGATTGGTGGTATAGGCTCAGCTGATCAAAGATGGAGAGTTAAAAATGATTGTGTCAGTCCTAAAGAGTGAGTGGGGTTTTATTGTTACAGAGTACAAGAGGTTACTACATTTTGAGAGCAGACTAAACAAGGCATGCAAGGTCTGGTAAGAATCTTTACCCACTACAATTTGGACTTCCTCTTAGGGAATAAAAGAGATGGAGATGGAGATAAATATTATGACCAGACTAGGGGTATTAGTTTTCTATGGATGCCATAATAAAATACCACAGACTAATTGGTGGCTTAAGTAGAAATTTACTTTCTTACCATTGTGGAGGCCAAAAGTCTGAGATCAAAATATCAGCAGGTTTGGTTCCTTCTGAGAGCTATGAGATAAGGATCTACTCCAGATCTCTTTCCTTGCTTGTGGATGTCCATGATCATGTCATCTTTCCTCTATATGTGCCTATGTCTAGATTTCCTCTTCCTGTAAGGAACTGATAAATTTTTAAAATATAGAAAGACAAATAATGTAATAAATATGTTCCTAACTTCCCAATCTGGATACAGATTTTGTTGAATTTTTATCTGGCATGAACTTTTTTTCCTTTTATTTATTTAGTTCATTTACTGAGGCATGGTTTCAGTACCAGTAAAGTACACTCTTAGGTGTGTGACTGTATGGATTTTTCCATATGTGTATTCATGTAATTTAGCACCCAAATTAAGACAGAGAACATTTTCATCACCCTTGAAATTTCCTTCCTGCCAATTTCCAGTTAATAACCACTGTACTTGTCTACAGAGGCAACCACTATTCTGAACTAGCATGTTAGAAGAAAAAGGATAAATTCATTTTTGAACATCATATAAATGGAATCATACAGTATGTGCTCCTTTTCAAGGGAAGTGGAGGTCTGGCTTCTTTCTCTATACATATAAACACTTTTCTTTCTTTCTTTCTTTTTTTTTTGAGGCAGAGTCTCACTCTGTTGCCCCCAGTAGAGTGCAGTAGCATCATCACAGCTCACTACAACCTCAAACTCCTGGGCTCAAGCGATCCTTCTGCCTCAGTCTTCTGATTAGTTGGGACTACAGGCGTGTGCCACAATGCCTAGCTAATTTTTTTATTTTTTTCCAGAGATAGGATCTCACTCTTGTTCAGGCTGGTCTCAAACTCCTGACCTCAAGCAGTCCTCCCACCTCAGCCTCCCAGAGTGCTAGGATTACAGGCGTGAGGCACTGTGCCTGGCCATTACTTTTTAGATTCATCAGTTTTGCTGTGTGTTTCAATATTTCCCTATTATTGCTGGGCAATACTTCACTATATGAATATGCTAGAAGTATGTATTGCTAATGTTCTGTGATTCTGTAGCTTGCCTATTCATTTTTTAATAGTCTTTTGATGACTAAGTTCTTAAATGTAATAAAGGTCAGAATCGGTCTTTTCTTTAATGGTAATTTTTTGTGTGTCATGTTTGAAAGATACTCCTTTACTCGAAGATCATGAAAATATTCTCCTATATTGTTACTACATACTTGATTATTTTAGTTTGATCCACATAGAATTAGCTTTTGTGTTTGATATAAGCTGAGTGTCAAGGTTCACATTTCCATATGCACGTCCAGTTGCTCTAACACCGTTTGTTGAAAAGATCATCCTTCGTCCAATGAATTGCAGCAGTCTTTCTCTTGTCAATCAAGTGACCGTATGTAAGTGAGACAAAATCTAGACTGTATTCTCTTCCACTTATTTTATCCTTTTCTTGTACTTCACTGTCATAATACTGTTGCTTTATAGTAAGTTATGAAATGTGATAGTGTAGGCCTCCAAGTTCTATTTCTTCCGGAATTTATTAACTGTTTTAGATTCTTTGCATTGTCATAGAAATTTTTATCAATTTTCACAGAAAATCCTCCTGGAAAGTTTTTCAGGATGGAGGTGAAGTCTTTGACATCTTTCATGAGATTTATTTCTACATATCTGATCTATTTTGATACTAGTGCAAATGGTAATGTTTTTTAAATGTCATTTTCCAGTTGTTTATTGTTGGATTATTAAAATGCAGTGGATTTTTAGTATTGATCTTGTATCTAGGCATTTTGTCAAATTCATTTATTCTAATAGCTTATTTGTAGATTCTTTTGGATTTTAAATGTGCACAATAATGTTTTTTTCAATAAAGACAATTTACTTCTTTGCAATCTTTGTAGCTTTAATTTCTGTTTAGCCTTATTCCTAGGACTTCCAGTAAAATATTGAATACAAGTGGTGATAATAGAAATCCTTGTCTTATACTTCACCTGAGGGGTAGGGTACTCAGTATTTCACCATTGAGTCTTATTTTAAGGATAGATTTTTTTGTACATGCCTTTTATTAAAATAAGGAAGTTCCCTTTCTGTTTTTAGTTTCATAAGGTTTTTTTTTTTAATCATACCATGGATATTAAATTTTGTCAAATGCTTTTCTTTCATCTAGTAAGATAATCATATAATTTTATTCCTTTATTCTTTAGAGGGGTGAATTATATTGACAGATTTATCAGTATTAAACCAACCATGCATTCCTAGGATAATTCCCACCTACTCATGTAGTGTTATCTATTATGCCTTTAATATATTTCTGGATTCAATATTTAAATATTTTAATTAGTATTTTATATCTACATTTATAGAGAGATATTGGCCTTCACTTTTCCTATCTTGTTGTGCTTGTCAGATTTTGGCAGCAATGTTATGTTTTCATAAAATGAGTTGAGAAACAGTTATTCATTTTCTCTTCTCTGCAAGAGTTTAAGAATGCTCTTATTTCTTCCTCAAATATTTGGAAAGATATACCTGTGAAGCAGTCTCTCTAGAGTCTAAAAGAGTCTCTAGAAGACTTTTGGAATTTTTTTGTGGCTGGTTTTTATTTATGAATTCAATTTCTTTAGTAGGATATAGAAAATCTAAATAATCTTAATTCTTCTAGGGTCCTTTTTTGGTAAAAGCTTTGTGGAGATATAATTCA
Source organism: Mirza zaza (assembly GCA_008750895.1). Lineage (NCBI taxonomy): Eukaryota > Metazoa > Chordata > Mammalia > Primates > Cheirogaleidae > Mirza > Mirza zaza. The sequence goes on along the minus strand of VSMD01064133.1, from coordinate 18,542 downwards.
CATACCATATATTTCACACATTTAAAGTGTACAGGTCAGTGGTTTTTAGTATATTCTCAGAGTTATACAATTTTCGCCATAATTTTAGAACATTTTTATCACTTCAAAAAGAAATTTCATATCATTACTTGCCACCCCCCATCCTGACATACCTGACCCCACTCCTAAACAACTGCTAATCTACATTCTACCTCTATAGATTTGTCTATTCTCAACATTTCTAATAGACGAAATTATCTAATATACAGTTTTATAACTTTCTCATAGCATAGTGTTTTCAAGATTCATCAATGTTGTAGTATATGTCAGTACATCATTTCTTTTTGTGGCTGAATAATAGTCCATTGTATGGATGTACCACATTTTGTTTATCCATTCATCAAGTAATGAACATTTGGATTGTTTCTACCTTTTTGCTGTTAGGACTAGTGCTTCTGTTAACGTTTATTTTGCAAGTTTTTGTGTGGACACCCATTTTCTTTTAGAAATAAACCTTGGAAATGAATTTGAGTCATATAGTAACTCTACATTTATCTTTTTCAGTAACTGCCAAACTGTTTTCTACAGAAAATGCATCATTTTACACTCCCACCAGCAGTATATTAGGGTTCTACTTTCTCTACATCATCACCACTTGTTATTTCCATTTTTTTTTAATTGTGGACATCCTAGTGGGTGTAAGGGGTATATCATTTGGGCTTGATTTGCATTTCACTGATGATTAATGATGTTCAGAATCTTTTCCTGTGCTTATTGGCTATTTATCATCTTTGGAGAAATGTCTATCCAAGTCCTTTACCCATTTGTTAATTAGGTTGTCTTTTTGTTTTTCAGTTATAAGTTTTTTATATATTCTGGCTACTAGACCTTTATTAAATATATGATTTGTGAATATTTCTTTCCATTCTGTGGGTTATATTTTCACCATCTTAATAGTATCCTTTGATGCACAAAACTTTTTAATCTCAATGAAGTCCACTTTATTTTTCTGTTTGGTTTCTTGTGCTTTTGGTGTCATAACCAAGAAACCATTACCAAATCCAAGGTCATGAAGGTTTACTCCCAATTTCTTCTAAGAGATACGTATTTTATGCTCTTTATTTAGGTTTTTGATCCATTATGAGGTAATTTTTTAATGTGGTATGAGGTAGAAGTCCAACTTCATTCTTTTGATATAGCTATTGAATTATCCCAGCATCAGTTTTTGGAAAAATTACTTTCCTAATAAATGGTTGATGTATGGGTTTATTCCTGGGCTCCCAGTGCTATTCCATAGATCTATATTTATGCCAGAACCACATATAATTATGTATATAATTTATGCCAGTATCACACTGTCTTGGTGGTTATTGCATTATAGCATAGTAAGTTTTGAAATCAGGAAGTGTGATCTCACCAACTTTATACTTTTTTTATAAGATTGTTTTGACTATTCAGGGTCAGATGTATTTCATATAAATTGTACAATCAAGATTTCTGCGAAAAAGCCATTGGGATTTTGATGCAAATGTCATTGAATCTGCGGATCATTTCAGGAGCATTGTCATCTTAACAATATTAAATCCTCCTATCCATGAACAAAGAGTGTCTTTCCATTTATTTAGATCTTCTTAATTCCTTTTAGCAACGTTTTCTAGTGTTGATGCACCTTGGTTAGATTTATTCCTAAGTATTTTATTATTTTTTTACTCTATTGTAAATGGTATTGTTTTCTTAATTTTTCAATTATTCATTTCTAGGGTATAGAGATACAAATGATTTTTGTGTGTTCATCATGTATCCTAAAACTGCTGAATTCATTTATTAGCTCTTAATACTTTTTTTGTGGATTCTTTAGTATTTTCTATACATTAAATCATGTGGTCTATGAATAGAGATAGTTTTACTTTTTCCTTACCAATTTGATGCTTTTTTCCTCCTTGCCTATTCAGTCTGGCTAGAACTTCCAGTACCGTGAATAGAAATGACAAAAGCAGGCATCCTTGTCAGTTCTCACCACGTTTCCCTGAACATAAGACCTACCCATAAAATAAGCCCTAGCAGGATTTCTAAGCATTTGCGCAATATAAGACCCAGTGATGGGCATGGCTACTCAGCATATCTGCACAACCCATGCATTTCGTTGCAGAGCAGTAAAGAAGATGAGCAGCCCTTCCTGTCTGCCCCATCATGATAGCTACTATCCCAAAGATGAGGGGAAAGGTGCAGGCAGCCCCACCAACAAGGTCGGCTCCCCCTGTCAGGTCCCAGTCATCCTGTGCGTGCCGCAAGCTGAGGCTTTGAGGGGAAAGTCTCCTCAGTGAAGTGAGGAGTGGGATGCTCCACTTTAGGTATTGTGTGTGCCCAGGGGGAAGAAGGAAAGCTGTGGCTGCCATTTTACTCATCACTGTGGGTCTCTCTCACACCCTACAAACACCAGGGGATAGGGAAAAAGCTTCAGCAAGCAGTCTCCTACTGAGCCCAGAGATCATTTCTGCTCCACTGTGCAGATTGGACCCAGTGCTCACTGGATCTCTGATAAATAAGCCAGCCCTGCTCATTTAATGAGAGCTCTATTGCTTGACATGAGAGATTGGGGCCAGTGGTTCTAAAGGAAATAGAGTCACAAGAAATTCAAGATGGAATTTGGGATTTGGAGAGTTATGATGATGTTCCAGGAGAAGATGACTTAACTATATTTGAATAAATGTAGATTGTTGTACCATACTTAAAAATAACACATCCCCTGAAAATAAGCCTTAGGGTGTCTTCTTGAGGAAAAATAAATATAAGACCCTGTCTTATTTTCGGGGAAACACAGTCAGTATTCTCAGTAGTAATATTCCATAAAGTCACTACAAACACTGAACTGATGCATATTGAAACTGTTGCTCAGATGGGAAACATAGGATTAAGTTCCAGCAAGCCTCTGGTCACATTTTCGTAATACGTAATTTTGTGTTATGTGTCCTTTTCTTTAGAGACACCTTATTTAATATTATTGATTCATAAACACTGAACTAATGGTAAACAGCACCATAACTAACGCCTGAGCAAAGCTTATCTAACATAGGTATTTTCTCCATGAGGCGTAACAGCCTTCTTGTGTTTAGGAACACTAGACCACACTTCAACACTATAAATATGGGCTGTTTAAAAACATGAAATTACCAAGAAAAAGCATGAAAATTCAATAAATGTCACACTAAATAGACTGAGAAAAGGTCACTTGTTTACAGTAGTAGAGGTGAAATAAGATGGCATAACATTACCTTGTTCAATCGCAGCTGGGAACATGCCTATCGGGCAACTCAAAGTTTTTATTAATGCCTTTCTGTAGTAGTCTGCAAATGACTGCCTAATAACTGCAAGTATTGATTTCAGGTTACAAATAAACTTTAGTGAATGGTTGAATTCACAAATATGTAATCTGTGAATAATGAGAAATGGTTATATTTGGAAACTGCTTACAGGTGCATGCCAGTTTATTATATCTTCTGTTGAAAGGACCGTTTTACCATTATAAATTGTTACTCATTACCTTTTATAATTCTTATCTTAAAATCTATTTGATATTAATAGAACCATATCAACTTTCTTTCGGTTAATGATTACATGGTATATCTTTTTCTATTCTTTTACTTTCAATGATCATAGATTCCTATATATAAAATGTGTTTTCTTTTGTTGTTGGTTTTATCCTGTTAGTCTTTCCTTCGATTGGATTGTTTGGTGTAGAGGTTGGTAAATTTTTCCTATAAAAGGTTAGGTAGTAAGTATTTCCAATTTTGACAGTGATAAGTTCTCTGTTTCAGCACAAAAGCAGCCATAGGCAGTGCAAAATGACTGGGTACGGCTGTGTTCCAATAACACTTTATTTATTAAAAAAAACTGGCAAGCCACATTTGGCCCACAGGCCATAATTTGCTGACCTCAACCCTAGAGTATGTCCAGGGTAGTATATTAGGGTAGAGAATAAAATTCACAGGAAGTTTCTTTACATTTTTTTTGGCGTATTATGGGGGTACAAGTGTTAAGGTTATGTATATTGCCCATGCCTGCCCTCCCTCCCCCCTCGAGTCAGAGCTTCAAGCCTGTTCATCCACCAAACGTTGCACATCTTACTCACTGTGTTTGTATATACCCATCCCCTCCTTCCCTCTCACACCTGCGAAACTCACGATAAATTTTATTCCTATATTTTATTCCACTGAGGTGTTGATCTGTTAATACCAATTTGCTGGTGAGTACATGTGGTGCTTATTTTTCCATTCTTGAGATAATTCACTTAATAGAATGGGTTCCAGCTATATGCAGGAATATACAAGAGGTGCTATATCACCATTGTTTCTTAAAGCTGAATAGTACTCCATGGCATACATATACCACATTTTATTAATCCACTCATGATTGATGGGCACTTGGGTTGTTTCCACAGCTTTGCAATTGGGAATTGTGCTGCTATAAACATTCCAGTGCAGGTATCTTTTTTGTAGAGTGTCATTGGATCTTTTGGGTAGATGTCCAGTAATGGGATTGCTGGATCAAATGGTAGATCCACTTGTATTGCTTTGAAGTATCTCCATATTGCTTTCCACAGAGGTTGAACAAGTTTGCAGTCCCACCAGCAGTGTAGGAGTGTTCCTATCCCTCTGCATCCAGGCCAACATTTATTGTTTGGGGACTTTTTGATAAAGGCCATTCTCACTGGAATTAAGCGGTATCTCATTGTGGTTTTGACTTGCATTTCCCTGATGATTAAAGATGTTGAGCATTTTTTCTTATGTTTGTTGGTCATTATTCTGTCTTCTTTTGAAAAATTTCTGTTCATGTCCTTTTCCCATTTTTCGATGGGGTTGTTTGATTTTTTTCTTGCTGATTTTCCTGAGTTCTAAATAGATTCTAGTTATCATCCCTTTATCATATGTGTCTCTTGCAAAAATTTTCTCTCATTCTGTGGGTTGTGTGTTTGCTCTCTTGACAGTTTCTTTGGCTGCGCAGAAGCTTTTAAATTTGATCAGGTCCCATTTGTTTCTTTTTGTTGCTGCTGTGATTGCCTTTGGGGTCTTCTTCATAAATTCTTTCCCTAGGCCAATGTCTAGAAGAATGTTTCCAACATTTTCCTCTAGAATTCTAATAGTTTCACACCTAAGGTTCAAGTCTGTTACCCAGTGTGAGTTGATTTTTGTGAGAGGTGAAAGGTGTGGGTCTTGTTTCAGTCTTCTACATGTGGCTATCAGTTTTCCAAGCACCATTTATTGAATAAGGATTCTTTTCCCCAGTGTATGTTTTTGTCCGGTTTGTCGAAGATTAGTTGGCTATGTGAGGATGGTTTTATATCTGGGTTCTCTGTTCTGTTCCACTGGTAAATGTCCCTGTCCTTATGCCAGTCCCAAGCTGTTTTAATGACAATAGCCTTGTAGTATGGTTTGAAGTCTGGTAAATTGATACCTCCTATTTTGTTTTTACTGCATATGATTGATTTTGCTATATGGGGTCTTCTCTGGTTCCATATGAAGCGTAAAATTATTTTTTCTATTTCTGTGAAAAATGATGATGGTATTTTGATAGGAATTGCGTTGACTCTGTAGGTCACTTTGGGTAGTATAGACATTTTAACAATGTTGATTCTGCCAACCCATGAGCATGGTATATTCTTCCATCTCTTTACGTCCTCTGCTATTTTCTTCTTCAGTGTTTCATAGTTCTCCCTGTAGAGGTCTTTTACCTCCTTCATTAGATATATTCCTAGGTACTTTATTTTCTTTGTTACATTTTGAAGGGAATTGAGTCTTTGATTTAATTCTCACTTGTAGTGTTGTTGGCGTATATGAATGCCTCTGATTTCTGTGTATTGATTTTATATCCTGAGACTTTACGAAATGCATTTATCAGTTCAAGGAGTCTCTTGGTTGAATCCTTGGGGTTTTCTAGGTATAATATCATGTCATCAGCAAAGAGTGAGAGTTTGATCTCTTCTGCTCCCATTTGGACGCCCTTAATTCTGCTCTCTTGTCTGATTGCTATAGCAAGGACTTCCAGCACTATGGTGAATAGAATTGGAGATAGTGGGCAACCTTGTTTTGTTCCAGTTCTAAGTGGGAATGCCTTCAATTTTTCCCCATTCAGTATGATATTGACTGTGGGTTTGTCATAATATGGCTTGTATCTTTTTTAGGTAAGCCCCATCTATGCCTATTTTGTTGAGCGTTCTCATCATGCAAGGGTGTTGAATTTTGCCAAATGCTTTTTCTGCATCTATTAAGAGGATAATATGGTCTTTGTTTTTGCTTCTGTTTATATAGTGAATTACATTTATAGATTTGCATATGTTGAACCATCTCTGCATCCCTGGGATGAAGCCCACTTGGTTGTGATGGATTATTTTCTTCACCAGCACCTGGATTCAATTGTCTAGAATTTTGTTGAGAATTTTTGCATCTATATTCATAAGGGATATTTGTCTATAGTTTTCTTTTTTTGTTGCATCCTTTTTTGGGTTTGGTATCAGGATTATGTTCACTTCATAAAATGTGTTGAGGATGATTCCATCCTTCTTGATGTTGTGGAATAATTTCCGCAGGACAGGCACCAGTTCTTCCTTGTAGTTATGGTAACATGCGGGTGTGAAACCATCTGGTCCAGGATTTTTGTTTTTAGGAAGGTTTTTTATTGTTGTTTCAATTTCAGTACTTGATATTTGTCTGTTCAGGAATTCTGTTTCTTCCTGCTTGAGCCTAGGGAGGCTGTGTTTTTCTGAGAAATTGTCCATTTCCTCCACATTTTCCAGTTTGTGTGCATAGAGGTTTTTGTAGTATTCATAAATTATATATTGTATCTCCATGGCATCCATTGTAATTTCTCCGTTATTATTATTTCTCTTGATGGAGCTTATTAGAGATTTTTCCTTTCTGCCTTTTGTTAGTATAGCCAAAGGTGTGTCAATTTTGTTTATTTTTTCAAAGAACCAACTTTTTGTTTTGTTAATCTTCTGTATGGTTTCCCTGTTGTCAATTTCGTTAGTTCTGATTTGATCTTAATGAATTCACTTCTGCTGGGTTTGGGGTCGGTCTGTTCTCCTTTTTCCAGCTCTTTGAGATGATTCATTAGGTTGTCTATTTGTGATCCAGAGTTTTGGCTATAGGAATTTATGGAAATAAACTTTCCTCTCAGCACTGCTTTAGATGTGTCCCACAGGTTTTGATAACTTGTGTCTGCTTTGTCATTTAGTTCAAAGAATCTTTTGATTTCCATCTTGATTTCCTCGTTTATGAAGTGATCATTCGGCAGAAGGTCGTTTAGTTTCCATGACTTTGTGTAGAAATGAGAGTTCCTCTTAGGGTTGATTTCTACATTTATTCCATTGTGATCTGAAAAGATACATGGTATTATTTCTATTTTTTTAAATTGTTTGAGACATGCTTTGTGTCCTAGGATATGGTCAATCTTAGAGAATGACCCATGAGTTGAAGAGAAGAACGTATATTCAGTGGTTTGGGGGTAGAATGTCCTATAAATGTCAGTCAGGCCCATTTGTTCCAGAGTTCTGTTTAAGTCCATTATTTCTTTGTTGATTTTCTGTTTGGAGGATGTGTCCTGTGCTGTCACTAGGGTGTTAAAGTCTCCAACTATTATGGTATTGTTGTTTATCCATTTGTTTAGATCAAGTAGAGTTTGCTTTATGAATCTGGGTGCAACTAGGTTGGGTGCATAAATATTTAGAATTGTTATGTCTTCTTGTTGAACTGTACCCTTCGCCATTATATAGTGACCTTCTTTGTGTTTTATTACTTTTGTTGATTTAAAAACTAAGTTATCTGTAATCAGCACCACCATGCCAGCTTTCTTTTGGCTTCCGTTTGCTTGAAATATTGTTCTCCACCCCTTTACTTTTAGTCTGTATGCATCCTTGCAGGTTAGATGTGTTTCCTGAATGCAGCAGACACTTGGCTTTTATTAGTTTATCCATTCAGCCAGCCTATGTCTCTTGAGTGGGGAGTTCAAGGCATTCACATTTATTGAGATAACTGATAGGTGGGACAGATTTCTGTTCATTATGTTGGGTTGAACTTTGTTGCTTTGTTTTCTCTCTTGAGCCATTGTGGTTTCTGGGGTCTGCTCTTTAGCTTTTGAGTAGATTTACATTCATGAGTGTTGATTCTGCTGATCCGCAGGTAACAGTGTTTTGAGTACTTCTTGAAGGGCTCGTCTTGTCTTGGTGAATTCCCTCAGTCTTTGCTTATCTGAGAATGTCTTGGTTTCTCCTTCATATACAAAACTTAGTTTTGCAGGGAATAAGATTCTAGGCTGGGCATTATTCTGTTTCATAAGCGTGAGAATGGGGCCCCAGTCTCTCCTTGCTTGTAAAGTTTCAGTAGAGATATCTGGCATTATTCGAATTGGCTTTCCTTTGTATGTAACTTGCTTCTTTCACCTTACAGCTCTTAGAAGGGCCTCTTTAGGTGATGTTTTGGTCAGTCTGATGAATGCATGTTGTGATGTCTTCCTGTTTGCATTGAATTTCCCAGGGGTCCTCTGAGCTTCTTGAACTTGTATATCGAGAGTTTTGCCCAGGCCTGGGAAATTTTCCTGTATTATATCTTCGAATAGCTTATTCAACCCTTGAGAGTTTTCTTATTCCCCTTCGGGTAACCCTATAATCCTCACATTAGGTTTCTTCACATAATCCCACAACTCTTGTAGGCTTTCCTCTTTTCTCTTGTTTCTGTGCTCTATGTTTTTGACAGATTTATTTAATTGGTCGGTGTTATCTTCAATCTCTGAGATTCTTTCTTCTGTTTTTTATACCCTGTTCTTGAGGCTTTCCACTGTGTTTTGTAGTTCCCCGAATTGATTCTTCATTTCCAGGAGCTCGATTAGACTTTTCTTCATTATTTCAATGTCTTTAGTGATTTTTTGTTCCAGGTCCTGGAATCTTTTTGTGTTTTATTTGTGTTGAGTATCAAGTTTTTCTTGCAACTTGTTGAATTTTCTTATGATCCATGCTCGAAATTCTTCTGTCATTTTAGTGGTCTGGTTTTGGTTGGTGTCCATTTCTAAGGGGCTGGTGTTCCTCTTTGGGGGTGTGCTTTCCATTTGAGTTTTCATATTTCCAGAGTTCCTTCGCTGATATCTGCCCATCTGGATTAGTTGTTCCTTCTTTCCTTTAGCTTTTTATTTGGGTAATGATGCAGTCTGTTTAATCTCTGAGCCAGTAGGTGGTGTTTGTGGGTGAGATTTGACCACATCCTGTATGATGAGTCAGTAGGTGCTGTGAAAAGGGTGTGCAGAATGCCCTCCCTGTCAGTAGGTGGTGGTGTTCAGAGGAGCAGGCTACACTGTTGTTTTTGTGTCCTGTAACTAGCTCTTGTTCCTCTGGAAAGGCACTCTAGCTCCTCAGGTGGTGGATGGAGCTCAGGGACTTCCAGGTGTGTCCTTATTCTATACCACAGTGAGGACTAGTCTGGGAGTGAGTCTGGGCGGAGCTGGTTTGGTGAAGCCTGCCCTCAGATACCACCAATTCTGTTAGCCAGGGTAAAAGTTCTTTCTCTGCTTATGGGAAAAGGTGTCAGGAAGGGGCTGGAATGGCCCCACTCAGTCAGAAAGTCTCCGTGTGGGGTGGGACCCTCTGAGACCTGCAGTCTGGAGCAGGCCTAACTCCTTTCCACCCTCACCAACTCCATGGCTTCTCCTAGGCCTTGTCTGCAGGCCATACCTCACGCCACCGGGTCTCCCCTTGGTGTGATGCGGTCCTAGAGGTTCCCTTGGCAGGGTTGCCGCCTGGGCTGGGCATATGGCCCTGCCTTTGGAGGATGGTTGCGCTCACGCATGCTGATCTGCCCTTAAAGGCACACACATCTCAGTAGGTAGTTCACATATATCCCTGCTGTGCCTTGGGTAATGTGATACCTGTGTGCACAGGATCTGGTACGTAGGTCTGACCTCTGGGCCCCAGAATTCAGCCCCTGAACCCACCAAGGAGAGGAGTGCCATCCCAATTCACCCACTGGAGCTCAAGCTAGGTCGATGTCTCTCAGCCTCAGGGTCTGCCCCATTCTCCTAGAATCACGGGGCCAGCAGCACATGGGAGGGCTGGCGGGTAGGGAGCTCACTGTCTGAGTACCCCTCAGTCAGCTGTAGGGCCCCAAAAGGGAAGGTCCCGTTCCCTGGCGATGCCTCCAACTGGTGGCTATATTTTCTCTCTTGCCATCTGTGGATAGGGACGGGGAGGGGAGAATGGAGCAATATGGCGCCTGCCACGCAGCCTGGGTCTGTGCACAGGGAGGTGCTCCGAGGGTGTTGGGAGCCTTGTGCGGCGTCCGCTTCAGGCTTACTGCTTGCTAGTTATGGCCGTCTCTGGGCTGGTGTCCGCAGGTCTCTCCACCCACTGGGGTGCCCACCAGCAGTCTGAGATGCAAGGGAGGGGAAAGTTAACCGTGCCACCTACCCTTGGCGCTGGTCTCCAAGCTTCTTGAGAGGTCTCAGCTTCCAGTTCTCCTTTGCAAACTCCTCCCATGGAGTCTCCCGTTGTTTCCGGTACCCCTGCTTCCGACCCTCAACCGATGTATGCTTGTCTGCTTGCTTCTTTCTTCTGATTTCTTCTAGAAACTGTCTTTTTTGCAGAGACACTCTTTCTGGCGGTGTTTCTTATCTGCCATCTTGCTCTGCCCCTATATTTTTTGACTATAAAAATAAGAATTAAAAAATTTTACTATAGATAGTACATATGTATAACTCATAAGTATATATTAATTATGTTATCAACATTTTTATTGAGTACCTGCAAAGTATAAAATTAGATCCAAAACAGGCATATTTTATATTCGTTTGTTTTAAGCTCTTTGTAGTAAGCATGATAACAATTATTTTCCATGAGTATTTGCTATGTCACCTAATTCTGAACTGTTCAGACTGAACAGAAATGTACTGTTGTAGGCATCAGTGTCATTTGAGGACGTTACTGTGGAAGTCACCCAGGAGGAGTGGCAACAAATGGTCCCTGCTCAGAGGAATCTGTACAGAGATGTGATGCTGGAGAACTACAGCCACCTAGTCTCAGTGGGTGAGCATATAAGCATAACTTACCCTTGTAACTCCATATAGAAAGCATTTCCTTGTTAAGCACCGAAACACGTGAACACTTCGTATAAAGTTTAATGTTATTTAGGCGTTTCATTCAAGTCTAAAGTAACCAAGCCCTTTTGAGGACTAGGATGAATGTTTTGTCAACTGCCAGTGATAAATTCAAATGAGCACCTTCAGGATGCTGCTGTATCTTCTTCCTGTTTTGTAGACTATAAAGCTCATATATCTGGCCTAAGTCCTCAATTATTTCCTATTTACAGGGTACTGTGTTTTCAAACCAGAAGTAATCTTCAGGTTGGAGCAAGGAGAAGAGCCTTGGTTCTCAGAGGAGAAATTCCCAAACCAGAGTCACCCAGGTGAGTCACTTATCACTAATAGACTGAATTCTACAAGGGTAGTTAGACTTCAGAAGGTCAGTGTTACAAGACTTTTCTTAATAAGTTTAAAAGCACAAAAAACACTAGTCAAAAGAAAATGATTAATAAACTTGACTCCATTAAAAGTAAGCACTTTGTTTATAAGAGATACCATTAAAAGAGTGGAAAAGAAAAGCCACAGAGTGGCACAATATGTAGATATTACAAGTATAACCCTAGAAAGGCTAAGCTTCCTAAAAATGTAAAGAACTTTTGCAAATCAATATGGGAAAAGGTAGGCAACCCAATTGAAAAATTGGCAAAAGACTTTGAACAAGAAACTTTCAAAGTGGCCAGTAAATCTTTGAAAATGTGTTCAATCTCATTAGCTTTAATGGCATACAAAATAAAATAGAAAGTGAAGTATGAAGTAAAATGAGAGATCTGGTATGAAGTGAGATTAACAAATCTGGCAATGCTAAGTCCTGGTGAGGATGTGGAATATCAGAGACCCTTATCCACTAACCGGAAACATGGAAAATACCACTAACTGGTAAAGCCACTGTGATGTCAGGAGGGTTTTCTAATAAAGGTAATGTTTTGCATACATAGTAACCAAGGAGTTCCTTTTCTAACCATATTCCCTGCAAGAAGTTAAGATTTTATTCTCTAGAATGCTTAAAAGAGTATTTATTGCAATATTTGCCAAAAATTGGGCTCATCAGCAGTGGAATGGAGAAATGGTTGTATTCTTTAAGGGAGAATTATACAGCTGCATAAAACTTATACAGTGCTTACAAACATACTGTTAAGCAAAGGAAAACAAAAGATTCAATATGCATACATGGTTACATTTATGTAAAAGTCAGAAACAGGCAAAATTCAATTACATTTTTAGGAATTCAAATATTGGTGGTAAAAACATAAAGAAAATCAAGGAAATGATCGCATAAATATGAGGAGAGTGGTGAACTCTAAGAATAAAGAAGTTATAACCTGGTAGGGATAAATAAGGAATTTTGTAGAGTCATTTGTGTTCTGTTTTTTAACATGGTTTCTGATTCCATGAGTGTTCACTGAGTACTATCAAGTTGCACATGAAAGTTTTATACAGATATATATTGCTTCATACTTAAAATGTTAAGCAGTAAGCTACAAGTGGCAGATAATATTTGCAGTATAACCCGTAAGAAGGCATTTTAGAATGCATAAAGAATTCAGGTATTTCATAAATATCATCTTTGCAGTAAGGCCTTCCATGATACCCCATTTAAAATTGTACTCCTTGTGTCAGATTGAAATGTGGAAACTTAGGATGGGATGATCAAGTTCACTTATCATTTAGTTCTGATAGAATAAATCAAAGGTAGGACAGCCAGAATAGAGCAGTGAATCTAATTTATTTGAAAGAATGGATTTTCTTTTCGTCAGTTTTATACTTGTTTGTATTTCTGTGAATCACAACTATAAAATAGGTTAGCACCTGAACTATAAACTTCTCATTTATTCATAAGGAATTTGGTGCCGTTATAAATTTAATTTGATGTTGAAGAATTGATGAAGGATATAAAATTGGAAGCATGTAGACAATTGAGTATTCTAACCATTATAATCTAGATAATGTCAGGACCTAGATGGTAATTTATTCCCTTAAACCAAACACTTTCCCTGTTGGGCCTATTCCATGAAAACTATTATCTCCTGATGTTTCTTGTTATTCTACAGTCTTTGTTGCATTCATCCTATTCTCTGATTTCCTGCTCCCTGAAATAACCACTCTTATAAAACTATAATTTTTATTTTCCTTTTCTTTCTTTTATCCACCCAGATACCAAAATCTTACTGTTCACATGCCAAATACAGATATATATTTATTATCAGTTTCCTTTGCCATTTGACTATATTAATAATGTTTTTTAAAAGAGAGAGGTTGGAGTCATATATATTCAACCACACATATATGAATGATTTAATCCTGATAAACCAAAGGACAAAGTGCAACATAGGCTATGTGACTATAAGCCCCACCAATAAGAGATGTAAGATTAATAAGATGTTTTCAATTTTTCTCAGTTTTAGAATATTACAGAGATGATGATATGAACAAGAAGAACAAGAAAATCAAAGAAAAACACTTGCAGCAAGTAATACTCACCAAAAATAAAACATTGACTAAAGAGGAAGAGGAAGAGGAAATTTTGGGAAAACCTTTTAATCTGCAGATAGCTCCTGTTTCTTCAACAAAAATATCCTGCAAATGTGACTTATGGGGAGTAAATTTGCGAACTATTTCGGAATTTATCATTAATAATAGAAAGCATTCGGCAAAGAAACTAGGTTGCCATAATGTATGTGAGAATTTGCCTTTCACCGTTAAGTTTGAGAAAACTCAGACTGGAGAGAAATTTTATCAATATAGTAAAAAAATGAAAGCTCTCAGTTATAATGAAAATCTTCCTGAGCATCAGAAATTTCAAACTTTGGAGCAAACTTTTGAATGTAATGAAATTGAAAAAGCCTTTAATGGTAAGGCCAACTATGTTATACATAAGAATTCTCACACAGGAGAAAAATCCTGTAAAGATGATGAATTTAGGAAAAACTGTGATAAGACAATTCTTTTTGACCACAGGAGAACTTGCACAGGGGAGAAATACCCTCATCTTAACCAAAATGGAAAATCCTTTCAGAAGTCAACTCTGAAAGCATACAATAAATTTAACATGCCTGTGACACATTATGAATGTAATGCAAGTGGAAATAATTTCAGTGGGAAATCACACCTCACTCAACCTCAGAAAACTGTCACAGGAGAGACTCCATTGGTATGTACTGACAGAACAGAAACTGGGAATAAGTCTTTTGAATATCATGATAAGAAATCCTACCAAAAATCAGTCCACAAAGTTCGCCAGAGAACTCACTCAGAGGTAAAACCCTATAAATGTAATGAATGTGGAAAATCTTTCTGTCAGAAAGGACATCTCATTCAACATCAGAGAACTCACACAGGAGAGAAACCATTTGAATGTAATGAATGTGGAAAAACTTTCTCCCAGAAGTCACACCTCAGTACACACCAGAGAATTCACACAGCAGAGAAACCCTATAAATGTAATGAATGTGGGAAAACATTTGTCCAGAAGTCAACCCTAAGGGGACATCAGAGAATTCACACAGGAGAGAAACCCTATGAATGTAGTGAATGTGGAAAAACTTTTGTTCAGAAGTCAACCTTGAGAGATCACCATAGAATTCATACAGGGGAGAAATCCTTTCAATGTAGTGAATGTGGAAAAACTTTTGGCCAGAAGTCAAACCTCAGAATACATCAGAGAACTCACAGTGGGGAGAAAACTTATCAATGCAATGAATGTGAAAAATCTTTCTGGCGAAAAGACCATCTCATTCAACATCAGAAAACCCACACAGGAGAGAAACCATTTAAATGTAATGAATGTGAGAAAACTTTTGCCCGGACATCAACCCTCAGAGTGCATCAGAGAATTCACACTGGGGAGAAACCATTTAAATGTAATGAATGTGGGAAAAAATTTGTCCGTAAGGCAATCCTTAGCGATCATCAGAGAATTCATACAGGAGAGAAACCCTTTCAATGTAATAAATGTGGGAAAACTTTTGGCCAGAAATCAAACCTTAGAATACATCAGATAACTCACAGTAGGGAGAAATGAACGTAATGAATATGGGAAATTATATAAGAAGTCATCCCTAAATGTATGTCAGAGAATTCAGGTAGGGGGGAAAAGCCTTATTGATATAATAACTGTGGAAAATCCTCTGACAAAAAGAACACCCCATATAATATCAGAGATACAAGAAAAACCAGCTGAAGGCAGCATAAGAAGACAGTCCCAGAAATCAACCCTCACAGTACATCAGAGAATTCACAAAAGAGAGAAACCATAAGAATATGACTGTAGGAAAAATATTGTCCAAAAGGCAAAGAGTACATCAAAGAATTCACACAGGCTTCTGTTTCAAGGAACTATGCAAAGTCCTTCTGAATGAAGTCATACCCTATTAGATAACCTGACATATCACACAAGCTGGTAATTTGTCTACCAGTAACAATTTCATTTTTCCTGTGGGCACATAACTGGTATAAATCCCGATCTTCCTTTCATCTAAGTAGATCTTTGTGAGTGGCTACCAGAATGTGGATACCTATGTTGTATACCACATCAAGTTCTGTAAAACAAAAAACTTCCCTGAAAAACTACCAGAATAAAATGGTTATGATTTCTAGGATGACCTTAGGTGCCATGCTTTAACGAGACCTAGATTTAGCCAATGAGGTTTGGCTGGGGTTCACAGTAGGGAAGAGAAACAAATATAACCTTATGGATGTGAGGCCCTTTTTGTTACTTTTACATCTGAAAGTATAATAGGAATTAATATTGTGCTGTAATCCACCTTAAGTCATAGAGGGAACTCTCCCAGTCAGGAAGAGTTGCATGTAAAGAAGATAACTTTGATGTCCCACAGCCCTGATGGTCATTTTGGGCTTCAAATCTCTGAGTGGTGATTTTGTTGATTGAGCCTTCTGGCAAACAGAGGCAGTCTGAAGTGAGCTGAAGTGAACTGTCCCAGGATCAGATTGGCTGAGACCCCAAGTCAGCAGAATGGGAGCCCATTGCTTGGTCCCACAATTAGCAGGACGTGGCTTGTTGACTGGCTGAAGGAACTGTTTCTCCAGGCAAACGGCCAAGGACCTGTGGCCTCGCATGCGAGCCAAGGTTGCCTGGTAACCAGCACGCGGTGCTAGGCGCTGCAAGATGGCCAAGGACTCATGGTCTCACACTCCACTCCAGCCGAGATTGTTTGTTATCTGAAAACAGTGTCCAACATCAAAGACGCCTCTTGTAGAAGGCCATGCTTTTTGCTTTGACTGGAAAAGCAGGTGGTGTTAGCCGTGGGAAGTCATGTACCAAAAAGTAGCTGGGAAAGTAGCTGGCATGAAAAAATAGCTGCAGGATGCTTGCCCAATTAAACTATATATAAATAAATGGCACATTTTTTGTGCTTTAGTCTGAAACTGTCTCTTGTCTCTGTGTCCTTTATTCTTCCAAGACTGCAGCCAATTCTGTCTGTCTGCATTTTATGTATATGTTCTGTGTGTCATCCCCCGTCCTATAATCGGGCCATGACACAGTCCTTGGTAGTATAGGAAAGAAGGCTTGACTTGATAGCCTGGCAAGGTTGCCAGGTTCACCCCTTTTGAAAAGCAGCTATTAATTTACTCTTGGGCTCTTTGATACACTAGATACCTCTGACCTGAGTAGAGGCCTCTGGCCTAAAATTTCAGTTAGGGGGTGTGTCACCTCAGATACAACAATTAACAAAATGAGAAGGACTCAACAAGCCTCACTGGTGAAATGAAAATAGTATGTTCAAGATGGCAGAGTGAGGCTATTGCGGGGCCAGGAATAGCATGAAATAGTAGTATAACAGCTATCCCTTACAAGGGAAATGTATCCCCCACTTTGCTGCCTTAAGCAAAGCTGCTGGCTTAGTAGAGTCTTCGGTTCATACAGCTGACTCTCATTGGGCCTGCTTCACTCAGTTCGGCTAGCTGAAACCACTAGGATGCTGTGACTGCTCAAACTCAGTGCCATTATGCAGACCCCAAAATGAAAGTGGTCACTCCTCTTAGTGGACAAAACACAAGTATGTTCTCAGCCCTGGCCAATACTCCATGTAATGAACCTTGCTATATTTTTATTCGTCTGTGGGCTCACACTGTGGTCTAGCTATTTGACATTCTGATCAAAAAATGCTAGACACGTGTAAAACGACTCCTCTTTAGTGGGGAAAAGATCACAGTGTGATAGAAATATAAGTAATCTATTACTGAAAATAAATGTTTATTAACCACTTTGGTGCCATGCTCACTGGCCGTGAAACCTTACTCACAGCTGGCACTCACAGTCCACACGACAGTTTGTGCTGTGCATTGAGGATGAATCCGTTTTGCTCTTGTGTGATGAGGAAAGCTTTAATGCACTGAAAGCTTGTTTTACTTTACAGGCAGCCTTACTTGTAATGTAAATCAGAATAGGTAACATATACATGTATATGTTTTCATTACGTTATTTTTAAATGTTCACAATTAAATTAGAAAAGTCATATCACGGCTGTCGGCTAAAGTCACTGCGCGTTCATCTGTGGCTGTCGACTATAGTCGACGCTGGTACCAAAGTGGTTAAAAGGTACGTATAAATAAGAACCAAGAACTTTTGTGTAGCCCAAGATCCCAAAGATTTTCTTCTAGGGTTTTTACTCCTGAAAGGTTTGTAGTATTACATTTTATATTTAAGTGTGATCCATTTGGGGTTAATTCATGTATACGAGGTGAGGTTTAGGTTGAGATTCTTAACTCTCCACAACCTGGAGGCATCCCAGGGAGAGCCCAGCCAGCCTGCATAGGTGCCCAGCTGCAGGTGCCACTTGCTCTCTGCATGCTCCCATGAGAGATTTTAACGGCATCTGCCCTCGGGCCTGCGTGGGAAGGGACGCATCCTAAGGTGCGCATGCACACTTGTGCTCAACAGCTTTCTTGACCTTGCCTGGTCTGAGGTCGGGAGCCATGAATTTCCTGGTTGGAGGTTGGCTTTCTGCTACTGGGCTCAGAGTCGGTGAAAACTGAGTACGTGAGGAGGTGGCGAAAAGCCAGGGGGAGCTGAGGTGTCTCTCAAGCTGGCATGATGGCCTCTGCCATGAAGAAGATTTCAGTGAAATTAGTGCAGTCATTTTATCCTTTTTCTCTATTTTTTTTTTTTTTTTGAGACAGAGTCTCGCTTTGTTGCCCAGGCTAGAGTGAGTGCCATGGCGTCAGCCTAGCTCACAGCAACCTCAAACTCCTGAGCTTGAGCAATCCTGCTGCCTCAGCCTCCTGAGTAGCTGGGACTACAGGCATGCGCCACCATGCCCGGCTAATTTTTTTTTATATATATATATTAGTTGGCCAATTAATTTCTTTCTATTTTTATAGTAGAGATGGGGTCTCGCTCAGGCTGGTTTTGAACTCCTGACCTTGAGCAATCCGCCCGCCTCGGCCTCCCAGAGTGCTAGGATTACAGGCGTGAGCCACCGCGCCCG
>VSMD01064132.1:6610-35055 GCA_008750895.1 Mirza zaza | reverse complement strand
AAATAAAAAATAAAAATAAAAAAAAAAAAATAAATAAATACCTGAAAACCTTGTTTTACACTCTGGAAAAATATTCTTTTCTTCCTCATCTAGAAAACATATGTGATGCCCCATAAATAGGTGTCAAGTAATTATTTTGAATGAGTAGCTGTGGTAGGGGTTTGGCTGTAGATTTGGCTGTATTTGGCTGTGCCAGAGCAGGAGCAGCCTAGCTCCCCAAACTCACCTCACCCCACCTGCCCACTGCACTTCACAGGCATCTCACTCCTGTTAGGGTGGGACAGGCAGTGGGTCCATGTGGGGAGCACAGGTTTAAGGACTGTATGTTGAGGTCGCTGGTGGAAGTACACTGGGGTAGGGGCTGCAGCAGATAACCTGTTGGTACACAAGAGGAAAAACTGCATAGAATCTTGCATGTCATGTGATCTTAATGGATGGGTGTGATAGGCTGGGGAGTGCGAGTGCTGAATTGCTGCGATTAAGGAAGCAGCTGGAGCCTGGTGGGCGGGGAAAGGGCTTGGAAAGTGAAGGGGTGGGACAATGGGAGATACAGTCAAGTTTGCTACTTGGTGGCATAGCACAGCTGTTGTTTGTTGCTATCTAGCTGTGTGACTGTGGACAAGTTACTTCACCTCTCTGTGCCCTCTGGAAAGCCATGAAGATTAGGTGAGTAAGGAGAGAGATCTCAGAATGTAAGGCAATACAGGTAAAGCCTGGACATCCATTTGTGAGGCGAGTGGGGCGGGGTGGGGGCGGTAAGGAATTGGAAGGGAAGAGCCAAGACGTCTCAGGATGTTTGGGGAATGGGGCGAGGAGAGAGTCTCCTGCTTGCCTCTGCCCTAAATGGGGCCCCATCTTGGTCAACGAGATGAAGTTTATTTCTGAGCCGCCTAGAGGCAGCCGGAGCGTTCGCCCGCGGTGGAGGGGGGACTGGGTCCCTCGTGCGGTGTTCGCCCACGTACCGCCACCCGCGTTGAGGAGTCCTGGTCAGAGCTTGACCTGCTCAGTGTGGGTCCTGGGGCGAGTGGGGCGGCGCCTTCCGCTCCATGCTTAAGCCCAGGAGTGACTGGGGTGTCACGAACCGTGGCTAGATACATGCTGGCTTTTCAGGAATAAATACAGTAGTAATAATAGAGACTTCCGTAGTTCTTTTTTTTTTTTTTTTGAGACAGAGTCTCACTTTATTGCCCAGGCTAGAGTGAGTGCCGTAGCATCAGCTTAGCTCACAGCAACCTCAAACTCCTGGGCTCAAGCCATCCTGCTGCCTCAGCCTCCCAAGTAGCTGGGACTACAGGCATGTGCCACCATGCCCGGCTAATTTATATATATATATATATTTTTAGTTTGCCAATTAATTTCTTTCTATTTATAGTAGAGATGGGTCTCACTCTTGCTCAGGCTAGTCTCCAACTCCTGATCTTGAACAATCCCACCTCGGTCTCCCAGAGTGCTAGGGTTACAGGCATGAGCCACCGCGCCGGGGGAGACTTCCTTAGTTCTTACCATAAGCCCGCCACAATTCTAGTTGCTTAGCATGTATTAACTGATTTAATCCTCAGACATGATCTAAACGTGGTAATTAACTCCATTTTAAAGAGGGGGAAATTGTGGCACAAAGAGATTAAGTCACTCTCCCAAAGTCACAAAGCTTGTAGTCAGCAGAGGCACCCACTGTGCTCTTGATCCCATTTCTTTCTTCTCTTTTCCTTCCTTCTTTCTTCCTTTTCTTTCCTTTCTTTTCGACAAGGTCCTGCTCAGCACTTCCCCCACCCCCCACCAGTGCAGTGGCTGGATGGTAGCTCCCTGCAGCCTTGATACTCATGGGCTCATGGGTTCCTTCTGTATCAGCCTCCTGAGTAGCTGGGACTACAGGCCAGACCACCACCCTGGGCTAATTTTTTAATTTTTTGTAGAGAAGGGGTTCTCATTATGTTGCTCAGGCGGTTGGTCTCTAACTCCTGGCCTCAAGTGATCCTTCCATCTTGGTTTCCAAAAATATTAGGATTACTGGCAGGAGCCACCACATCTGGCCTTGACCCCATTTTAGATAAAGTCAAAGTCTGCTCCATCATTGATTTGCCTTCTATACCCACAAAACTACAAAGTATTAGGTCAAAGCTCTCAGTCTACGCTGGATTTCTTTTTAACAACTACCCTACTTAGAATTGAGAGCATAGCTTATTTAGCAAATTTCCTGTTGCTAGATACTGAGGTTGTGTTCTGTTTTTCCCTATTTGGAACAACACTGCAGTGACATGCCTTGTACTTCCAGATATATTATTTTACCTGTAAAAATTTCAGTATATATCATTAATAAATAAGAACCCTTTAAAAACATAACCATAATACCTTTATCACCTAAAAATTTAATAGTTATTTATCATTACATATGCAATAGATGTTTAAATTTCTAGTTCTTATAAACATAATTTTTTTACATTTGTTTGAATCAGGATCCCCCCCTGATATGCAAAAAGAATATCTGCCTGATACATCTCTCTTTTAATCTATAGGTTTCCCATTCATTTCATTTTTTTCCCATTGCATTGTATTTTTTGAGGGGGAAAAAAGAGTGTTCATCCTGTAATTGCTCACTGTATGCATTTTGATGAATGTATTTCTGTAGTGTAGTTTAACATCTTTTTCTGTCTTCTGTATTTCCTGTGAGTTGGTAGTTCACAGGAGTTCAGTTCCTTGTCACGTAGTCCTCTTTAACATGACAGCTTGCTTCATCGAAACCTCCAAGGCAGAGCATCTGCTAGAAGACAGAAGTCAGTTTTTTGTAACCTAATCACAGAAGTGACATTCTCTCAACATTGCTGTATTCTATTAATTAGAAGTATGGCCGGGTGTGGTGGCTCACGCCTGTAATCCTAGCACTCTGGGAGGCCGAGGCGGGAGGATTGCTTGAGGTCAGGAGTTCGAAACCAGCCTGAGCAAGAGTGAGACCCTGTCTCTACTATAAATAGAAAGAAATCAATTGGCCAACTAATATATATAGAAAAAATTAGCCGGGCATGGTGGCGCATGCCTGTAGTCCCAGCTACTTGGGAGACTGAGGCAGAAGGATTGCTTGAGCCCAGGAGTTTGAGGTTGCAGTGAGCTAGGCCGACACCATGGCACTCAGTCTAGCCTGGGCAACAAAGTGAGACTCTGTCTCAAAAAAAAAAAAAAAAAAGAATCAAGTTATTTAAGGAGAGGATTATATAGGCCTTGAATACTAAGAAGTGGGATCATTGGGAAACATTTTAGAAGCAGTCTCCCACACTTCATTCCTATGTCAAGTATCCCAGTTCTCAAAGACAGTGGAGAATGACAGAATTAAAATATCACATCATATGTGCATTTATTAATAGAATTTTAAAACCACTAAAGTGCCTTCTAATTGGCTGTGCTAATTTACATTCCCACCAGCACAGTATGGTTATTATCTTATTTCCTTGACCATTATCAAACTTAAAAATATTTGCCAAGCCATTGGGTTTATAATGGTATCTTTGGGCTTTTAACTTCTCCTTATCAGTGGGTAGAAATTTTTTGTATTTTGGATACTAATCCCTTCTCTGTGTGTTTATATATATATACATATATATATATATTTATTATATATTTCATTTTTTACTAAATGAGGCCTACCCCTGAAGACTAGATGCTGAATAGGAGTCTTTCTGAATCCTAGACTATAGGCAGAATAGACCTGCTACTAAATTTTCTAGGCTCAGACTATCTGGAGAACCAAGAGAAGTCCTAGTTGTAGCCATGTCAGATCCTTGAGGTAGAGAAAAGGGCTTCAAAAATCAAGGGGGATAAAAACAGCTTGGCTACAACATGGAATTGGGAATCCAGACTTTGAGGAAAGAGTCCTTTATACTAGGAAATCTACAGAGAGCACTTCAGGTACCTCTGCTACCATGATTGCCCTGGGCCTTGAGTGACTCTGAGCAATCTCTGCAAGATCTGCCATCAGAGGTTGTAGCCTGATGACACCTGGAGCTGCTGGCGCTGGAGCAGTTCCTGACCATCCTGCCTGAGGAACTCCAGACCTCAGTGAGAGAAAGTCACCCAGAAAGTGAAGAGGCTGTGACCTTGTTGGGTGAGTAGAAGAGAAAGATTGAAGGATCAAGACGGCAGATAAATAGGTAGAAGGCTTGGAGGTGTAGAGCCAAAACAAGAGACATGGAGCAAACAAGTTGGTGGGGAGTGGGAAGGGCGGAATATGTCTGAGAAACGTCAGTCTCTACTGAGCCGAGATAAAGTTACCAGTTATTGCCACTTTTCTTTTCAACTTTTGAATATCACCCCTGTAGCCCTCAAATGGTCTAATGAAACATTGATTCCTCCTCTCCTGCCCTATATCCCACAAGTCTCTTCTCTGAGGATTTAGTCCTAATTCTCATAATAATTTCTAAGGAAACCTACTGATTCAGGGTCCAGCCCATTTCCATAAAAGGGACATAATCATGAAGGAATAATTACCTCTGAGGGCAATGCTGGCATTAGTCAATCAGCTGAAGCCTGGAAAAAGACCCAGTTCAAATAAGAACCTCCAAAACCATGCACCATTCCAAAGACTAATCAGAAGCAAAATTTCCTCTAAGATGAAAGTACTGCCAGCTGGAGACATGTAAGTAATCTTTGGGCCCGTTTTTATTAATTTCCCCTCTCATCAAAATCCTCTCTATCCATCTTCTCACACCCAGTTGATACATATGAAATATGTACTCATGGAATGAATGAATGAAGATATGTAGCCAGAATTAGCATCTATGATTCCTTCAGGAGACAAAGAATTTATTCTCATGTTTGGCTTCTTGTTTGTTCTATCATTCCATCATAGCCTGTGTTTACTTTTGTGTTTGTTTTGTATAGATTGAGTCACCTATGTTTAGTTTAACCAGCATAGACATGAGAGAATTAACTATGGCCCTCACCATGAACAAGTGTGGAAGTGACCTTTTGAGAATGATTGAGCAGTGCTTAAGACACCTTCACTTTTAAAGAGGCTGGATACTGGATTTCATTCTTTAAAATATGCATTCTTTAAATGCATAAAATAGTCAATGCAACACAGAAATGCTTCCCCACATGTCTGACACAAAATTAGACATAGAGAAAGGGTACCACTGGAGTTCAACATTTTCACAGATAATTTTTATCATTATTTGTTACAAGTCTTTGACACTCTATATAAATGTCTGATTTTTAAAATATTACTGAATTACTTAATTTCACTACATACATCAGATTTGCTTTGGAAGGGTACAATCTAATGTGTAGTTATCATTTTGCTATGTCTTGTTAATGTTTACATTGTGCCCATTTATCTGCCTTCATCTGACAGATTAGCATTGTGTTCCAAGTAGAAATGCGCAACACATCTCCGAAAATCCAAGACGTCTAGAGAGGCACCTGGGTTACAGGCTCTGTGTAGTTGCCATGCATTGTTCATGGCTACATCAATCATGTAGCTCACCAAAATTGAGTACCATTTCTTGCTTCTTATTTTCACCCTATATTTGGAAATAATTTGATCCATTTTAGCTACACCTTCCTTGCCTTCACTGTACACTTTCACTATGGATGGTTGACTTATCTGAGGGATCTCTTCATCATCAGCTAAACAACTTATCTCACTAACTGGTTCTATGCCTACAGCATTGGAGCACAGACTGATAATGCCATTACCATACCAACGACACAAAATTATCTCATCATTTTCTTCCACTCGGAAATCAAAATACCCCCTCTTCATTTTTTTCATATGTTCTGCATTCATAAGGGGGCATTTTTCAGTCCTGTTCTCACGAATCATTCCTGTTGCCCTCACTCCCTTCCTCTTCAAGGCTGACACTAGTTTGACACTTGTAAAGAAGCTATCAAAACACAGGTGATAGGGATATTGACCTCTTTCTAAAAGAACATCAGCAAAGTTCATCACTAGATTTCCACCTAACCCAAGGCCAAGATCTTCATATGCCTTCATACTTGATTCTTCTTGATAGGGCTCAAACCACACCAGATAACCCTGTGTGGTAGTACCACACCAAATTTTATAGCCAATTCTAATAGGCTTTCCATTCAGGAATTGGTCACTATCAAAGCATTCACACATTGACTTATCAAAGCAATAGTATTCTTCTAGGGGAGCATACAAGAGGAAATTTTTATTCATTTGCTTTATGAGAGGCCTCAGTTTTGTAAACTTATCTTTTTGATCTAGGTGGCCATTATCTGCAAAGTGCAAGTATGAGAAAATCAACTCAAATCTGTCCCTTCTAATAGCATCTCTAACCAAGTTCTGATCAGCATCAGGGATTTCCCAGTACATTCCCCTTCTGGGACGCCTCACAAATCCACTCAAAAGCAGAACACCAAACACACACCTCATTTCCTGAACTGTGACTTCCAAGCTGACATTTTTCTGAGAAGCATAATTATTGGTTTCTCTGACAATTAAATTGAATGTTTCATCATCAAAAAATAATTCAAAGAGCTCTACTGGGTTCAACTTTTCATTCTTGAGATTCAAAAGTCCAGAATCCAGGGCTGACCAGCTTGGAAATTTGGGTTTAATGTCTCTTTTGGTCCAATTCTTTTCTGGGACACTTGACACCTTTAGCTTCTTTTGAGCAGGCTGGGTCTCAGGCTCATTATCTTCCTCCACATCTGAGTCACCAGAAAATGCAAGGCCTTGGAGTAGTTCACTCACTCGAGCTTTGTCTTTTTTTCTCCCTTTTCGGGTAATATCTCCTGCAGCATATTCCATGGATGAAATGTGGGTCCGGGCCCATAAGTCACCCGGGTGACGGTCCTTCAGAGTGTTCAAATGTGCAACTGTCCTTTCAGTAGGGACAGGAATATAAGGGATCTGGGGTACATGATCTCTGGGAAAGAAAAAAGAACATATGTTATAAAAATCCTCAGTCATTCCCAGCTACTTGGCGGGCTCAGGCCAGAGGATTTTTGAGCCCAGGAGTTTGAATACAGCCGGGACAACATGGAAGGAAAAAAAAAAATCCTCAATGTTATTCTTTAATACATGAGAAATCCACTAAAGCCTAAATCTTTTGGCAGGAGAGGATTATTTACTTCTCACTCCTCATGTTTCCATGGGGAGGACTTTGGCTAGACTTAACATTTCTGGCCTCTACCTCTCACTAATTTCTCATGACGTAAGAAATTGTTGAATCTGAGGAAAGGAACTGGGCATCCATGGTGCAGCCCCTCCCTCTGTCCTCTTTAGGAGAAGGATGCAGATATCCCATGGTCCCTTTTGCCCCAAGTTGCATTGGCACGACTGTGCAGGGGGACATCTGCCACACTTGTTCTCTGCCAGTACAAGCCTATTTAGCTCTGCCTCTGAGCTGCTTTATCCACTCTAGTGTGTGTCAGTAATAGAGTTGAGGCTTCCAGAACCATCTGCTTTACTCCTGTGTCCCCGTCAACTGGTTTGGAACTTGGACAAGGAAGAAGGTTGTTATTTACTGGGGATCCTCACACCTCTCACAGAATTTCTGAACGTGGCAGGACTTAGCTTTTCCTAGTTCTACATTTATCTGGTGGACATACTGCTCTGGAAAGAAACAAAAAAGAAACTCAGCTCATTGCACTTGAACTGATTTTTATGAGATTTACAAGGAAGTAAAGCTAAAGTTGAAAGCTAAGATGAAAAGCATTATTTTACACAAACTTCTTTCTTATTTTTAGATATTTGCATTTCGTTTACTAGTGTTCTATCAGTAAACTAGTCTAGTTTTAGAAGACATAGGGGCAAAAAAGCAGTGAAAAGAGTATATTTTAGTATAATTTACACTACATATATTTACTTAAAGCATTTATTATCCTGGGTGTCTTCAATGTCTATGTATTTTCAACACAACCATCATCATAAAGAGTTCCCTGAGCCCTCTCTCTTCCAACTTGGGTTTGACCTACAACCACCGGGAGAAGATGGCTGCCCCATCAGTGTACGGGCTCTCCCGGCAGGTGCAATGCTTCAGTACCTCTGTGGTCAGGTCATTTGCCAAGCTTGTGAGGCCACCTGTTCAGATATATGGTGTTGAAGGTTGCTACGCCACTGCTCTTTATTCTGCTGCATCGAAACAGAATAAGGTGGAACAAGTAGAAAAGGAGCTATTGAGAGTACCACAACTCCTGAAGGAACCCCAAATGACTGCTTCTACTTTTTTGGGGGGGGATGGGAGGGATGGGGGCAAAGAGTCTTGCTCTGTTCCCTGGGCTAGAGTGCTGTGGCATCAGCCTAGCTCACAGCAACCTCAAACTCCTGGGCTCAAGCGATCCTCCTGCATTAGCCTCTCAAGTAGCTGGGACTATGGGCCTGTGCCATCATGCCTGGCTAATTTTTTTTTCTTCCTATTTTTAGACAGAGTCTCACTGTGTTGCCCAGGCTAGAGGGCCGTGGTGTCAGCCTACTTCACAGCAATCTCAAACTCCTGGGCTCAAGCAATCCTGCCTCAGCCTCCCGAGTAGCTGGGACTACAGGCATGAGCCACCATGCCCAGCTAATTTTTTCTATATATTTTTAGTTGGCCAATTAATTTGTTTCTATTTTTAGTAGAGATAGGGTCTCACTCTTGGTCAGGCTGAACTCCTGACCTTGAGCGATCCTCCCGCCTTGGCCTCCCAGAGCTGCTTCTATTTTGAATCCCTATGTGAAACATTCCGTTAAAGTGAAAAGCCTCAATGACATAACAGCAAAAGAGGTTTTCTCCTCTCACGTCCAACCTGATTAATTTGCTTGCTGAAAAAGGCCGCTTAAACAACACCCAAGGAGTCATTTTTGCCTTTTCTACTATGATGAGTATCCACTATGGAGAGGTACTCTGCACAGTGACCACTGCATCTCCTTTAGAAGAAGCCACTCTCTCTGAATTAAAAACAGTCCTGAAAAGCTTCCTAAGTCAAGGCCAACTATTGAAATTGGAGGTTAAGACTGATTCGTCAATCATGGGTGGAATGATTGTTTGTAATGGGGAGAAATTTGTTGACATGTCTGCAAAATTCAGAAGCTGAGCAGGGCTATGCAAGAGATTATCCGAAAGTGTTGATTTTCTGTCATCAGTGAAAATTCTTAAACTTGAAGCAACAATAAAATGCTTCCAGAACAGAAAAAAAAAAAGTTCCCTGACATCCATCCACCTCTTCAGTGAATCCTGTCATGACACTGAACCTTTCCACTGCTGAAATCTAAATCCCAAGAGATACAGTGTATTAATATTTATATTAATTAATATAATTTATATATTATTAATATTAATATTTCTTCAATATTGTGAGGAAGCAAATGGGAAAAAGAGTGAGTGAGGTAAGAAAGTAGGGTGGCAGTAGGGGACTAGAGGAGGGATGCAGGGGTGTAGGTGGGGCTGGATCTTTCATATAATGGTTGAGCTGCTGCACCAAACCTAGAACAGCCTACCTTCAGGCTTTTGTTAAGTGAAACAATAAGATATCTTTATTCTTATAGGCACTATGAGTCATGAGTCATGGTTTTAGTTAGCTGGTGCTGAATGCCCCCAATAGGCACGGTAACAGATTCCTATTCTCCAGTTATACCTCTTCACTAAGTTACTGAACATTATTTCTCTTCCTTAGTGGAGCTTGGCTCAGTCCTCACTAGGTTAATGAAAGAGATGAAAAATTTCACTTCTCTTCTTGAGCTTCAAGATAGTTCTGTTTAGCTGAGATTTAGCTCCCTGTTTTCCCAAGATGAGCAAATGTCAGTAAGGTCCTGCTCCCTGATCTGCTCTTTAGCCTAATTATCCTGCCTTATTTCCTTTCTCCTCTTTTCTTAAGTCTCTGAAGAGTTAATGGCCTCACCAGAAGCCAACCCTCTGCTTGTGATTTGATCCCTGCTTTAGCAGTATCTATGTTAATATTGACTCATTCCCACAACCAACATTTATGAAGTGCCCACTACTATCATTAATTTTTCCTTTATCAGCTACATTCCTTTTGATCTATTCCTTATTTTAGTCTTCCAGTGATGGCTGAAAATACCCTACAACTGTCATATCAGCTTCACCTGCAGCCTTCGCTCTCATCTACATCCTCTGCTTTCTGGCTTCTTCATCTGCAGTTCCATAAGTATGTAAGGGAGCCCAGGAAGAGTGATTAAGCAGTATACCCTGGGTCAGGATAGTATTCTTAGAGGAAACTGCCAAATGAAGGTTTTGTATAATTATTGTATGTTGACAATATTCAATAAGTCCTGTTCTTGGCACCAGGCCTCCTATGATCACAGAAGTGACAGTGGCACTCATTCTCTATTATTCCAGGGAAGCAGGCTCTTGACCAACTGGTTTCTCTAGTTTCATTCTGATTTCTTTTTATGTCTCCAGGATTTGGCCCACTTAGGACCATCGACACTCACCTGTTGGGTATTCCCGAGGCCTCCCAACCTTGTTTCATTTCTTCAGAAGTTTCTTGCTTTGCATTAAATAATCCATCTTTAGTTATAATTTCTTCAGCTAAAATAATACATTAATGATTTGAATGTCATATCTATAAATTTTGAAAAAACAACCTCCAGGATAGGGAATAGATGTTCCAAATTAAACCAAACAACAAATCAACAGGTGTCTCAGGGGTATACAGTTTCATAAATCCTACAAAATATTGCACAGTATGGGAAGGTGATAAGAAAGGTCAATTATGGCACAAGAGCCCAGCTGGGAGAGGCTCCAACAGGGCAGAGCACATTAAACATGAACAGTAGTGTTTTCAGAGAGTAAAGAGAACTTCCTCTGAAGTAAAGAAGAAGGGAACAGGCAGAGGTGTTCATGGAGCTTCCAAGTATGAAGGGATATCTGAAATAACAAGTCATATGGAAGGCTCGCTAGGGAAGAAAAAGGGATACAAAGGAAGAGTCACTGAGGGAATGAGAGAATAGGGAGGGATGAGCAGAGAAGATAACAAGAATCATTAAGCTGGGTGAGTAGGAACAGAAGAAGAAAATGTGATTGGGAAGGATACAAAATGGTAAGAGCTGAGAAAAGTCAGCAGGCAGAGGCCAGAAGTAGGGAAGAAGAGGGTGAGAGAAATATGGTCTTCCAATGGCCAATTCAGGGTCAGGGGTGGGAAAAGGAGAGCACAGGCAGGGGACCAGCCAGAGGCCTATACTTACTCATCAGACCAAGGCTTGCAACCTTCTCCTGAGCTGAGTTCCCACAGAGGTTCTTCCGAGCCAGACTTAGATGTGGCCACTCCTGTGGGGCAGGGACCTGGGCTGTTTCTTCCTCAGTCTTCACTGATGTCTAAAGAAATAAAAAAAAAAAAAAATGGCCTCTTAAATTTCACTGTGGTAAGGCTAGGGGGTCCAGGTGTGAAGGGTGTTGAATACCACACTGTAGACCAGTGGTACCAACCCCTCAGGGCATTCCATAAATTTGTGGGAACATTTTTGGTTATAACAATGATGCCCACCACCTTTGCCAATGCCATTCATAAGGTGAGGCAAGAGATGTTAGACATCCTGCAATGCATGGGATGGTCCCACACTACAAAGAACTGTCCCACATCCTGTAGGACTTTCAAGTGTCCTGCTGAACCAAACCTACAATCAATATACACTTAAGTATAAGAGAGTTTTTACAGGGTGATACTAAAAACGCTAGTAATTCAAGAACATTACAAAGAAGGAAGTTTACATAGAATAAAGACACTGTCACAATAGTTGATTTATACCATGTGTTATAGCATTTTCTACTAGGTATTTGGTTGAAAAACATTTCAATACAATATCACAGCTACTACAAATACAATTAAACCAATTACAAATAACTAATGGAGGAATCTTGAGACTCCTTTTAAACAGATTTGGAACCTAATATAAATGCAGAGATCTCACTAAATTTCATTAATGATCTCACTGAATTTCATTAGTAAAGATTATTTTAAAATATTTCAAACCTAGCAATGGAAAATCTGCATGGAAAAATCTGTTGTTTAGTGTTGCTCAAGGATCTTAGCTAGATCTTCTGGATAACTTGCTGCAGCTTCTACATCAGCGACTACTGCTTCACCTTGCACTTTTATGTTATAAAGACAGCTTCTTTCCTTAAATCTAATGAACTGACCTCTGCTAGCTTCAAACTCTTCTTCTGCAGCTTCTTCACCTCTCTCAGCCTGCACAGAATTGAAGAAATTTAGGACCTTGCTCTGGATTAGGCTTTTTTTTTTCCTTTTTTTTTTGAGACAGAGTCTCACTTTATTGCCCAGGCTAGAGTGAGTGCCATGGCATCAGCCTAGCTCACAGCAACCTCAAACTCCTGGGCTCAAGCAATCCTGCTGCCTCAGCCTCCCAAGTAGCTGGGACTACAGGCATGTGCCACCATGCCCGGTGAATTTTTTCTATATATATTAGTTGGCCAATTAATTTCTTTCTATTTATAGTAGAGATGGGGTCTCGCTCTTGCTCAGGCTGGTCTCGAACTCCTGAGCTCAAAGGATCCGCCCACCTCGGCCTCCCAGAGAGCTAGGATTACAGGCTTGAGCCACCGCGCCTGGCCTTTTTTTTTTCCTTTTGAGACAGAGTCTCACTCTGTTGCCCTGGCTAGAGTGCCGTGGCATCAGCCTAGCTCACAGCAACCTCAAACTCCTGGGCTCAAACAATCCTTCTGTCTCAGCCTCCCAAGTAGCTGAGACTACAGGCATGTGCCACCATGCCTGGCTAATTTTTTCTATTTTTGGTAAAGACGGGGTCTCGCTCTTGCTCAAGCTGGTCTCAAACTCCTGAGCTCAAATGATGCGCCCACC
Source organism: Mirza zaza (assembly GCA_008750895.1). Lineage (NCBI taxonomy): Eukaryota > Metazoa > Chordata > Mammalia > Primates > Cheirogaleidae > Mirza > Mirza zaza. Next base: position 22,281 of record VSMD01064132.1, on the reverse strand, counting down.
TCGGCCTCCCAGAGTGCTAGGATCACAGGCATGAGTCACTGCACCTGGCCATGGATTAGGTTTTGGTTTAGGGAAATGTGGATGGTTTGATCTTCTATGCAAACCACTCAAACTTTCTCCATATCAGCTATAATACTGTTTTGCTTTCTTATCGTTCGTGTGTTCACTGGAGTAGCACCTTTAATATCCTTCAAGAACTTTTCCTTTCCATTCACAACTTGGATATTTGGTGCAAGAGGCCTATCTTTTGGCTTATCTCAGCTTTGGACATGCCTTCCTCACTGAGCTTAATCATTTCTATAATAGCTTTTGATTTAAAGCGAGAGATGTGAGAGTCTTCCTTTTACTTGAACACTTAGAGCAGGCATCCTCAAACTACGGCCCGCTGGCCATATGCAAAAACATGTGGGTGTTTTTGCCCATTTGTTTTGTTACTTTAAAATAAGATACGTGCAGTGTGCATAGGAATTTGTTTATAGTTGTTTTTAAACTATAGTCCGGCTCTTCAATGGTCTGAGGGACAGTGAACTGGCCCCCTGTTTAAAAGTTTGAGGACCCCTGACTTAGAGGGTTATTAACCCTCTAACACTTAGAAAGTTATTAACTGGCCTCATTTCAATATTGTTGAGTTTTAGGGAATAGGAAGGCCCAAGGAGAGGGAGAGAGATGGGGGAACAGATGGTCAATGGATGAGTTAGAACACACACACACACCATTTGTTAATTAATTCTGTTTTCTTATATGGTGTGGTTCATGATGCCCAAAACAATTACAGTAGTAACATCAAAGATCACCACTGTTCACAGATCACCATAACAGATATAATGATAATAATAATAAAATTTAAAATATTGCAAGAGTTACCAAAATGTGACACAGACATGAAGTGAGCACATACTGTTGTTAGAATGATGCCCATAGACTTGCTTGACGCAGGGTTGCCACAAACCTTCAATTTGTAAAAACTGTAGTATCTGCTAATGCAATAAAGCAGAGTGCAGTGAAAGGATACATGTCTGTAATGTCACACCTCCTTATTTTCTTCCCCTTTTTAATCTGTAATTTGTCTTGAAATCTATATTGGTTTCCTAGGGCTCTCATAACAAAGTACCACAAATGTTTTAAAACAACAGAATTTTATTCTCACTTGTCTGGAGGTCAGAAGTTCAAAAATTAAGGTATGAACAGGGTCATGCTTTGTTTGAAAGCTGTAGGGGAGAGCTTCCTTGCCTCTCTCCAAGCTTCTGGTGGTTGTCAGCAAATCTTAGTGTTCCTTGGCTTGTAGATGCATCCGACGAATCTCTGCTTCAGTTGTCATGTGGCATTCTCCCTGTGTGTCTCTCTGTCTTCACATGGGCTTCTTATAAGGATACCAGTCATTGGATTTAGGGCTCACCTTAATCCATTATGACCTCATTTTATTACATCTACAAAGAGCCATGTTCTTTGGATGTGTTTTGTCCCCACCAAAACTCATGCTGAAATTGAATTGTCAGTGTAATTGTGTTGAGAGGTGGTGAGTCACTAGGGATATGCCCTCATGGAGGGATTATTGCAGTCTCATGGGAGTGAGTTCACAAGATAAGAAGTTTTATCTTGGATATACAGAATTTTTCCATTATCATAACCAAAGACTGATTGGATATGTGGCAAACACTGAGAACATAAAGGAGTGTGAGAAAAGGTCTCAGGCTGGGGAGAGAAACCATAGACACCAAAAGACAAAACATCAGTCACTCAACATCAAATGAGTGCAGGCACTTTCTGAAACCAGGGACCTAACTCCACCTCTCACTACCATGCCTTGAGATTTGGATGTGACTCTTAAACATAGTGTGAAATGAAGCAGTGGCATGTAATCAGTATCAGCTCCTTGGTTGATATACACATGGTGTGATATTCTGTGACAACGTGAAGGCAAAGAGATTGAAAGCCTCTCAGGGTGACAAGTGTCAGCCAAGAAAAGGGCAAACAACAGGTGGCCAGAAAGAAGAAGGGCCACTACTGAAGTTCCTATAAGCCTGGGCACCCTCCTCACCTGGGACCTGGCTGAGTTAAATTCAAGCACTGCTGCCTTGTCCCTGGGGCTTTCTTCCTGGAGATGGGCTAGTCCCTGGGGAACAGGCCCTGTAGAGAGAGGAGACGAAGTCCTAAGTGAGACATGATGACCTTTAACCACTTCGGTACAAGCGTCAACTATAGTCGATAGCTACAGATGAACGCACACAGCGACTTTAGCCAACAGCCATGATATGACTTTTCTAATTTTTCATTTATCAAAATAAAATTGTGAACATTTAAAAATAACATAATAAAAACATATATGTTACCTATTCTGATTTACATTACGAGTAAAGCTGCCTGTAAAGTAAAACAAGCTTTCAAGTGCTTTAAAGTTTTTCTCATCACACAAGAGCAAAACGGATTGGTCGTCAATGCACAGCACAAACTATCATGCGGACTATGAGTGCCGGCTGTGGGCAAGGTTTCACGGCTGGTGAGCATCGTACCGAAGTGGTTAAGAGTTCACTTTGTTGGGAACCCAGCCTCCCTGGCCAAATTTCTTATGTTTGTTAAACTTGCATAAGTTAAGATGGACATGTTGCTCTTTGAGATAGAGCATTACAACCGCTTTTATTCTGTCAGGAATTCTAACCTGACAGACCATGGGGTCTCCACCCACAGAATTGACTGGGGTTTATGAACTCAGAAGGCGCTTTACAGTGATGCACTTTTATGCATATAAAGAAAAATTAAAAATCACAGATGAAAATAAAGAGGGGGAGGAGGAAGCAGATAATAAAGGAAAGATCAAGCAGAGAATGGAGTGATGAAAGAAAAAAGAGAGAGGAGAGAGATAAGGCAAAGGGGAAACCGGAAAGCAGAAAAGAGGAAGATGAAGAGAGAGGAAAGGAAGTAAAGTTGGAAAAATAAAGAGAAGAGATGTTAGCCATGAGCTAGAAGAGCCTTTGAGAAACTGCCATGTTAGGAGATGCTGACCCCAAAGGAACCTACAATAATCAAAATAGTGATGATGGCCGGGCGCGGTGGCTCACACCTGTAATCCTAGCACTCTGGGAAGCCGAAGTGGGTGGATTGCTCGAGGTCAGGAGTTCAAAAACAGCCTGAGCAAGAGCGAGAACCCATCTCTACTATAAATAGAAAGAAATTAATTGGCCAACTAATATACATAGAAAAAATTAGCTGGGCATGGTGGCGCATGCCTGTAGTCCCGGCTACTCAGGAGGCTGAGGCAGGAGGATTGTTTGAGCCCAGGAGTTTGAGGTTGCTGTGAGCTAGGCTGACGCCACGGCACTCACTCTAGCCTGGGCAACAAAGTGAGACTCTGTCTCAAAAAAAAAATAAAAAAAAAAACAGTGATGATGACTGCACAGTGCCAGCCACTGTGTGGTTACTTAAAAAGATGATTTCCAATCCTTACAATAAATCATAAGAGTCCAAATTATTGTCTTCATTTATCTTAGGCAGATTCAGAGAGATCAAAGCTGAGTGCAAAGTGGACAGAAATCAAACAGATAATTACTGACCGACTAATTGAATGATCTATTAAATAACTTGCCCAGGTCACACAGTTGGCAGGTGGCAGAGCATAGATTCAAACCTCTAGAAGTCTTTCTTTGCTGTGACTTTTCTTTCTGGACTCACTTCCTCCTGTCCTACAGCTTGGGGAGGTAATGCTTCTCTCAGTTGCAGAGTACCAGGAACAGGGGGATGATGGGTGCTGCAAAGTGGCTCTTCCAGGCCCCAAGTTCATACCACCCTTAGAATACCATGCTTTCTGTTTTCTACCATGAAAGACAATACTGAGATCTGGACTGCTGTAGCTACCACACAACAAAGACAGGAGCATTCCTACAGCCCTGAGAGGGGTACACAAGGCTCAGCTCCAGCCTGCTAAGTTCTAGTTCTAACAGAAACTAAGGGCAGAGGCCCAAGGCTACTGGCCTCCAGCAAAGAAAGCATTGGCCTGCTCCTGAGATATGCAGAATGAAGGCAGAGATTACATCATTCAGATGCCAAAATACCATATCACAATGTGAAATTCTTTTCCTCCTAAAATTGCTCTAATGCCTAAGCATCAAAAATTCAAGACAAAAACAGTGTTCCTTGGATAATGAGAGGAGGCAATTTTGTAAACCACCTTAACCTAAGAAGTATCTGAAATACTACAAAATCAGAGCTAGACTGATAAGACTGTAAGACACTGTGGTCAGACATGTTTCATTTGTTAATTTTTGTATTTAAGGTTCACCTCTGAATACTGACTATAAGGAGAACATCTGCATCTTTAGGAATTCAAAAATTGTTAGAGTAGACATAGTTCCCTCTTTAAACTGTCTAATCATGGTTAGGGGTGAGAATGGGATTTCCTGAAAGAGATAGCTTTGAAATATCTAAATATGAGGAGGGAGTTACCTAACAATGAGGTCACAGACAGAGTAAACAGGTAGAGAGCATGGGCAGGAGAATTAAAGGCCAGAAAACAGCCAACCAAGATACCTGAAGGAAGAGAGAACGCCTAAACTCCGCAGAAACCAAAACAATCATTAGCATCAAACCTTAACTGAACATTGACAATATGTACAAAAATGTACTTGATGCAAAGAATAGAGGTACAAGCTATGTGTTTTGCTCTGGATGTGTTTATAGATTAACTAGAGAAATAGAATGCAGATATAGACTGGATTTTATATCAAAAGAACTGGGACACAGTTACAGCTGTGTGACCTTGGGCCTGTCACAACCTCTCTAAATCTCTAATTCCTTATCTGTACAATAAGGACATAGTCTACATTACAGAGTTAATGAAGATTAAATGAGATAATGAACACAAAAGCCCTCTATAAAGTGGAAGACCCCATATAAGGCAAGGTATTATTATTTTTCAAGATAAGCAATAATACAGGAGCACAAAATTACCAAATGAAGAGCTCACGTGGTAATTCTAACCCAAAATATAACAAAGAACATAGATAGCATCACTTTTCTTTGTTCTGGACTCGATGGATCACTGTGGAATCTTTTTATTGCTGTTGTTTCATATCTAAAGGTAATATAGCTTGCTGGAAAAAACAACCTTTCTTCAATTCACTTTTACTATGCCAAACCAAACAGCTTAAAAAGCACAGTGGTAAAATAAAGCAGGTCTGCTGATAGAAAAAGGGCTAAGTTGAGAAGGGAGAAGGTGGCAACAGAAAATGGAAGGAGGTAAAGATATAATGCAGTGAGGAAAGAGGAAAGGGATCAAAGGCAACAGAAAATTTGAGAGCAAAGATCACATCAGACCTTGTGTTTGCTTCTGAGGTAGAAGGCATTAGAAGACCCTTATAACTAAGCCTGGGAAAGGAGCAAAAAAATGTTTTCAAGCATTTGAAAGTTCATTACAAACAACACTACATTGCTGTACATTGCCAGAAAATGGGCTTAGGTTGCAATGAACCAGATGATATCTCAAGGTCCCTTCTATTTCTCCATCAACATATGTAAACACTTAACAATGTGTCTGACATTAAGAATAAATTACAATTGAGACTGGCAAAAATATTCAAGAGTTTTCATTTTATTAATAAATCTAGTATCTCATGACAGGTGAGAATGAAATATGTACATACAAATAGCAGAACTGCTAAAAATCATATTTTTTATTTAGAAAAGGAAATCATATTTTTGATTTAGAAAAGGGCTTCAAGGATACCCAATTTTATCAAAGCCAAGTTGGATGAAGTCTAAACTTCTTGGTTCCAATTTAAAGACCTCTAATATGTCTCCAACTAACTTCCCATTCCCCCTATTCAATGTTTCCCTAAAGGAACCCTGCCCTTTAGCCATGTTGGTTGACTTATTATCTTTTGAAAATACCAGCATAGGAGGAAGAGATGCAGCTATGCCTGGAAAACTGATCTTTGGTTCATCTGGTCTTAAGTAACCTGGAGAAATGTGCTGGGTTTATAACTACTAGGCAGGCCAGTTCTTAGCCAGAGTCTCCAGAAAATTTGGGAGGGATAAGAGGTTATAAAAAGGCCTTGAGAATGACTAGATGTACTTTCTGAAGGACCAGAGAGTATCTTTAGAGTATCTTTATCCCCACATCATACATTCCACTGCAGTGGTACATCTTCATGGGGGGCTTAGAGGATCAAGGGGAAACACCCCTTTGCCCAGAATGCTGGAGTCCAGTTCTATGAGCCATCTCATGCAGTTTGTTAAGTCTTCACTTACATTAAAGAATCTTATAGTCTATGACCACTGTTATCTGTCGGTTACCATCACTATTCCGACAACCACTCACCTCCATTCTTCATTACCCCTCTCTCTTCTCTAATCAAAAGGAAATAAAATCAATTTCAGCAGATATATGTTCATCATCTAAAAGGTAAACGAGAATGCTTATCCCCTTTTTGCTCCACTCCAAATCCTGCTATCCTTCAAGGCTCAATACCAGGCTCGCCACTCTGGGAAAACTTTCCCAACTCCCAAGACTGTAGAGCTGTTTACCACCTATAAACTTCTTCACATAAATAAAACATTGGGGCTTCATGCAGGGGTGGATTTTTGTAACTGAAGAAATGTAATAGGACAATCAGCCATGTACATAGGGAAATATCAAATTCTATTTATGCTGTAAAGGGTAAATATCACAAATAATCTGAGCCCTATACATTTTATTTTCCTCTAATGTTCTCATATCATTGATTATATGAACCATTTATTCTGTCCTTACTATCAAAATATCAGTATTCACAGATCAATAATATGGTGATTGGTAAACCAATCCCCTGAAATCATGTGCAGAACTTTTTATGTACATGTATTTTCCAGGGAAGAGAGGCAGTAGCTTTCAACAAATACTGGAGGGAAAATGGTAGCATCCTCTCCTCTTAAGAGTTAAAAATATTCTTCTATAAAGTTCTAAGGTCTCCTCTTTGAAAAGGAGTGTCTCCTCTTTGAAAAGCAATATCTGCTTTCGTATGCTCTCCTCAATGAATCTGCACACACAGACTTTGCATTCTTTGCATGGCTTACCCTACGGCCAGAGGCCTCCACAAAGCTGAAATATAACCAACAGTTGGAATGCTTTATCTAGAGGAGAAGCCCAAATATGGAAAGTAAGAAAGCCCTACACAAGGGTGGGAGAACTCCAAATGGAGGAGAGACTCTGTTTACACCTAAAGCTGCATTTAAAATGATTGAAAGATTAGAAGTAGAGAGGATACTGAAGAAAATGTTACCATGGGGGAAAGGATACATTTGTAGAAAGTTATCAAATAAATATTTAAAACATCCATAGGTACAGAATTAAAAATGTAGAATAGAAACATGGTAGAGGCCAGGAGTGGTGGCTCACGCCTGTAATCCTAGCACTCTCAGAGGCCGAGGTGGGCCGATCATTTGAGCTCAAGAGTTTGAGACCAGCCTGAGCAAGAGCAAGACCCCATCTCTACTAAAAAAAAAAATAGAAAAAAATTAGCTGGACAACTAAATATATATATATATATATATAAAATTAGCTGGGCATGGTAGCACATGTCTAAAGTCCCAGCTACTTGGGAGGCTGAGGCAGTAGGATTGCTTGAGCCCAGGAATTTGAGGTTGCTAAGAGCTAGGCTGATGTCACTGCACTCTAGCCCGGGCAACGGAGTGAGACTCTATCTTTTAAACAAAAGAAAACAAAACAAAGAAGATCTTAGAATTCTAACATTTTACAATTTCATAAGTTTTAAAAAGTTTGCTTAGATATAGGGTTAGACAAAAAAAACAAAACTTGATGTTGGTCAAAAGGTACAAACTTGCAGTTATAAGATGAATAAGTTCTGGAGACCTAGGGTACAGCATGGTGACTACAGCTAGTAATAATGTATACTTGAAATTTGCTAAGAAAGTAGATCTTAGGTATTCTTACTGTACATGCACAAAAAGGTAACTGTGAGGAGATTGATATGTTATTTAGCTTGTGGTAATCATTTTACAAGGTATACAAAAATTAGAGGACACAGATAAACAAGTTCCTATCAATGGCCAGCTCCCAGTGTTCTTACTAAACTCACCCTCTGGCACTCACCACTCACTTCTTGGGGGTTTTCTTGGTGAAGATGTGGAGGTTCACACTTCAGGGTACTTTCACCAGGCAGGAGCTGGAGGTTCTGACATTCCAAAGAGACTCCATGATAATCTGTCACCTCTAGGCGCATGTTCTGTCCTTGAATGTAGACAGAGGCCTGTAGACAAAAGATCTACATCGAAAAGGCATCCTGGTGAGAACTAGCAGTTAGGGATTTCCCCAAAGGAACACAGGGCAAGCCCCATTTAATCCTTTAGGCAAGCCCCATTTAATCCTTTAAAGAAGCAGCAAGTAACACAGAAACATTAATTCATTCAGCAAATATGGACTGCATGCCTACTAAGAGCCAGGCCCTGTTCTACATGCTGGGGATAGAGTAGCAAACAAGGCAGACAAGATAAGCAAAGGATTCCTGCCCAGAACAACAAAAACAAAAACAGATGGATGTTTAAACTAGTTAGTGAAAGTTTAATAAGGAATAAGATATATACACTGTTTCAAAATGTCTCCCATAGATTACTTAGTAATTACAAAGGAGAAAATGGTCACCTTCTACTGAAGAAATCTGACAGATACCACAGTAACCTCCTCAGTGATAGGACAAACCATCACCATGAGCCTCCTGAAGCGATGCACTGAGGAGAACACACCATCACCTTTGTGGTTCTCTAGCCAAAATGTGCAACCTGGATCTAATCGTGTGAAAATACAAGACAAACCCAAATTGAGGGGCATTCTCCAAAAGACTGGCCTATATTCTTCAAAAATGTCAATGTCACGATAAAGAATGACTGAGCAGGTATTCCAAATTAATGGAGACTAAAGAGACACAGCAACTAAATGCAATATGTGATGCTGGCTTGTATTCCGGATTGGGGAGAAATTGCCATAAAAAACACTATTGGGATAACATGGCAAAATCTGAATAAAAACTAGTGCTATATGATAGTATCATAACAATTTTAATTTCCCTAAACTTGATTGCCGTATTCAGGTTATATAAGAGAATGTTCTTGATCTTTAGAAATATAGGTAAAGAGACATAATGTCTACAATTAATTCTCTAATGGTTTGAGAAAAAACAAAACCTGTGTGTGTATGTGTGTTTATACATACATATGCACACAGAGCAACAGAGAATATGCACTCATTTGCACAAGAGTGTGCATGGGGTGGGGGAGAAGGCAAATCATGAAACAAATGTTAACAACTGGTGAATCTGGGTGAAAAGTACACAGGATTTCTCTAAACTACTATCCCAATACTTCTTTATTTTATTTTATTATTTTTTTAGATCTCAGAAAAAGGTGTCACTCTGTCACCCAGGCTTGAGCGCAGTGGCACAATCAGCTCACTGCAGCCTCGAACTCCTGGGCTCAAGTGATCCTCCCACCTCAGCCTCCCGAGAAACTAGGACTACATCTCCCAATACTTCTCTAAGTTATAAATTATTTCAAAATAAAAAGTTAAAAATTAACAGATACATGTCCCCCGTTTCCTCTCCCACACCACCACATACATTCTATTCCTACCTGCTGTCCTGTGTCTCCACGTCCTGTCTCTAGATTCTCCAGCACCGTCACTACTTCCTGCCCGCTCTCCAAAGGATACATCTGCACACACGCCTGGAGCTCCTTGGGCAGGATGGTCAGGAACTGCTCGAGCACCAGTAACTCCAGGATCTGCTCCTTGGTGTGCATCTCTGGCCTTAGCCATTGGTGGCAAAATTCTCGGAGTTGGGCCAGAGCTTCCTGGGGCCCAGAAGCCTCCTGGTAGCAGAATTGTCGAAAGCGTAAGCGGCAAACCTCCTGAGTGTGGGAACTGCCCTCCTGTGCATTGCACAACGGCTCCCAGGTGGGATCTTCCTCCTTCACTTTTACAGAGTCATCTTCATTTTCAAGAGCAGGGCCTGGCAAAGCTTCATACATGATGAGCTTAGAGGCTAGAAAAAGATTCGCTTAGCTGGGGTCTATGTTCACAAATGTACATCTGAGGTATAAGAATTGATCAGTAATATGCAAATTATAAGAGATTCAAAACTCTATGCAATATACTTATATTTCTCCCCCCCCAGGTAAAGCTCAAAAGCTGAACCTGCTGACCTCTATATCAGTGAATTTAATCAGAAACATATCTTGAACACTAAAGGGGTTGAGCCCAGAGGTTAGGGATGTGTAAGATATGAAGGAAGAAGGGTTAACAATAAGAATTCTTGAGCAGGTTACATGTTAGCTGGGGAGAAGGGATAATTTTACCCATTGAGCTAAATGGCTGACTTCATGAACAAATAATACAGTCTCAAAGGTCATCTGTCTGTGTATCTCTCATTGAATATTCCACTTTAAATGTAGGTGGTAGACCATTTCCAAAGTCTCCCATCCTCAAATACCTTTTATAATGAGATTTTGCTGCTATTCTTGTCAAGAGATGGAGTTTATTTTTCCTTCCCTGGAATCGTGCTGACCTATGACTTGCTTTGACCAATCGAATACAGCAGAATGACACTGTAAGAGTAAGTGCCCCTGTAGCTCTTGGCATACTGTCACAAAACTGCCATGCTGTGAGGAAGCCCAAGCTAGCCATGCAGAGAGGTCCTGTGGATGAGAACCAAGACACCCAGGCTTAAGCCCAGCTGGGACTAGTGCTCAGATGATTCATCAGCTGAATACAGCTATATGAGCTATATGAGTAACTCTGGGTGAGATCAGCAGTAGAACTGCCCAGTCACTCACAGAATCCTGAGAAATAGGCAGCTGAGGTTATTTTCAGCCACTAAATTTAGAGTTTTAATTTATTTTTGATGTGACAATAGATAACTGAAAGTATATGTGCATCAAGTTCTTTTTTCCTCTCCCTTCACTTACTTTCTCCTTTTGTGATCTCATTAGTCACAATTTCAATATATCTCTGTTCCAAGAAGACTCAAATCGCTGCCTGGCTCCAACTTGCCTTTCACACTCCAAACACACATCTTGAAGTGCCAGGACCTGTGGACCTCTCCTGCACTATAATTTCAACACAGCCCAAACTAAAATAGAGTCTCTCAAAACTGCACTCACTCTGTATTTCTCCATTTCTACTGGCATCATCATCATTCCATGCATTCAGTCTTAAAATCAGCCTTTATATACAATCAACTTTGAGTTCAGTCAATTCTTCAAAATGTTTCTTGCAGCCATGGCTTCCTTTTTATTCCTTTATTACCATTTTCATTCACTATTACAATAATTTTCTGCGGGGTATTCCTGTCCAACTTCCCCACCACCACCACCCATTGTCATTGGATTAATATTTCCTAAAGCACAATTCTTACTATATTCAACAAACCTCCAAAAAAATAACTTTTAATTAATCCTCATTGAACTAAATTCAAACTCCTCAGGAACTGATCTTTACTGGATTTTACTGGTTTGTTACTCAATAAAGATTTATGGAGCACCTCATTATTTTCCAGGCATAAAGCTAACTGTAGAATAAAAGACTCAGTTCCTACCTTCCAGAAAGCCATAGTCTTCCTAAATTCCTCATGTCACTGCCATGCTGAGTACTCAAATATTTCTATTCACTTTATACTTTACAGCCAGGACTACCCTTCTAACTGTAACTTCCCAAGACCCAGAGCAAATTACCTATGTAAAACCGTCCCTCGCCAACCCCAAAATTAATGCAGAGCCAGGGAAAAATGTTCTGTCCTGTAAGCCACATAGGTGGAAACGGGGTGTTACCACGGAAAACTGCACCACCACCCAGTCTTGTATTACAGATCCCCCCACCCCTGCTTCTTGAGGACGAGGGTTTCTCTCTGCATAGACTCTATAAGCGCGGTACATACGTGGTATTCAACAAATGATGGGCTTCTTGATGAATGCGCGCAGACGTACCTGAGATGCCAGTAGCAGGACAGTCCGGCGGGCCCAGAACGTATCTGACTGAGATCACATCCCAGGAACTAGCACAGCGCTTGTCTCACAGTGGGCACTCAATGTCTAATTGTTGTTTAACAGACCAAAAGTTCAGGGACGGTGCACACTAAAGACGTGGCCGACCTCGTGAAAGGCTCCCATGGGAGCGCCGTGGCCCAGGGCTCCACAGTCGGGGGTGCCGGCCGCCTCCTCAGAGCCCCGACCGTGGGCGCGCGGGTCTCGCCAGATCTTCCAGTAGGAGGGCGGGGGCCGAGGGCTTCGCCTGTCGCCGCGCGGGCAGCTCAGTCGCGGTGTTCGGCCAGTTCCGTGCCTCTCTAGGAGCGCGGCTGCTCGTCTCTCTGATCCGCCGGGAGGACCCCCCTCTGCCACCTCCCGCCCGAACCAGGCGCGCCTCCGCCGCCTGCACGACCCCAGATGGCCCACACGCTCCACATTTATGTAAATCATTTCAATTACAAGTCACAGAATGGTGAAGACAAAGCCGAATCTCTGTCTGGGGTTATCACAGGCTGGTGGGAGCGACAGATCAATAAATAATAACAATACAGCAAGCAGTACCACTTACTTTCTTTAACTATACAGATTATATATGCACAATAAAAACTCAAGCTGCATAAAGACTATAAGATGAAAAGTGTCCCTTAGACACTTAGAGTTAACCATTGTTAATATTTTGTGTATATCTTCTAGGGACATTACCTGTTACATAGTAGCACTGAATAAACATTTTGTTTAGTGAATAAGTTTGTGTATTTTTTAAAACAATTATGAGGTCACAATATAATTTTGCACCTTAGTTCTTTTCAGTTAAGATAGCTTGGAGATATCTCCATATTAACTTATTCTTTAACAACTATATAGTATTCTATTGTATGAGTGTACCATAATTTAGTTAACTATCCCTATCAGTGTATACTTAGGCTATATTTTTTCTTTAAAAGCAATGCTGTAAGAAACACCATTCAAGGGGGAGGGAGGGGGCAGGGGCAATATTTGTAACCCTAACAATATTTGTACTTCCATAATATGATGAAATAAAAGGAAAAAATATATAAAATAAAATAAAAAATAATAAAAAAAGAAACACCATTCAATACCTTTACATTCTTTTATGAGTATATTTCTAGGACAAATGCCATACATATTTGAACTGATCAGTCAAAGGACATGGGCATTCAAAATTTTTTTTTTTTTGAGATAGAGTCTCACTTTATTGCCCAGGCTAGAGTGAGTGCCATGGCGTCAGCCTAGCTCACAGCAACCTCAAACTCCTGGGCTCAAGCAATCCTGCTGCCTCAGCCTCCCAAGCAACTGGGACTACAGGCATGCTCCACCATGCCCGGCTAATTTTTTCTATGTATATTAGTTGGCCAATTAATTTCTTTCTATTTATAGTAGAGATGGGGTCTCGCTCTTGCTCAGGCTGGTCTGGAACTCCTGAGCTCAAACGATCCGCCCACCTCGGCCTCCCAGAGAGCAAGGATTACAGGCTTGAGCCACCGCGCCCGGCCAGGCATTCAAAATTTTGATGTGCAATTCCTTATTAATTTTTAAGACACTTCTGTCTAAAATAAAAGGAGACTGTAATAGAAAAAAATCAATAATGGAAGTGAACATGGTTATTCACAAAATCAAGATCTTAAATGACCAATTAACATGGGAAAATATGTTCAATTCAATAGTAAAAATATAAAACGTCGTTTTAAAAACAGACCTAGTATTTATCCATTCACCTGCTGAGGGACATCTTGTTTTATTCTGAGTCTTGGCAATCATGAATAAAGCTTCTATAAACATTCATGTTCACGTTTTTGTGTGGACATAAGTTTTCAGCTCTTTTGGGTAAATACCAAAGAGGGAGATTGCTGGATTATATGGTAAGACTATGTTTAGTTTTGTAAGAAACTGCCAAACTGTCATACAAAGTGACTGACCATAATTGCATTCCCACCAGCAATGAATGAGAGGTACTGTTGCTCCACATCCTCACCAGCATCTGGCCATTGTAGTAGATGTGTAGAGGTATCATCGTTTTAATTTACATTTCCCTGATGACATTGGATGTATGCATTTTTTTCATATGCTTATTTGCCATGTATATACCTTCTTTAATGAAGTCTGTTAAGGTCTTTGGCTTACTTTTTAGATGTTTTCTTGTTGAGTTTTGAGTTCTTTCTATATTTTGGATATTTCTTTTTTTTTTTTGAGACAGAGTTTCACTTTATTGCCCAGGCTAGAGTGAGTGCCATGGCGTCAGCCTAGCTCACAGCAACCTCAAACTCCTGGGCTCAAGCAATCCTGCTGCCTCAGCCTCCCAAGTAGCTGGGACTACAGGCATGTGCCACCATGCCTGGCTAATTTTTTCTATATATATTTTAGTTGGCCAATTAATTTCTTTCTGTTTATAGTAGAGATGGGGTCTCGCTCTTGCTCAGGCTGATCTCGAACTCCTGAGCTCAAACGATCCGCCCACCTCGGTCTCCCAAAGAGCTAGGATTACAGGCTTGAGCCACCGCGCCCAGCCTATTTTGGATATTTCTTTAACAGACATATCTTTCACTGTGGTATATTGAGACAATGGAATATTACTCAGTGCTAAAAAGAAATGAGCTATGAAGCCATGAAAAGACATGGAGGAAACTTAAATGCATATTACTAAGTGGAAAGAAGCCAACCTGAAAAGGCTACATACTGCATGATTTCAACTATAGGTTCAGGATCCCTTATCCAAAATGCTTGGGACCAGAAGTGTATCTGATTTTGCATTTTTTTGGATTTTGGATTATTTTCATATATATAATGAAATAGTTTGGGCATGGGACCCAAATCTAAACATAAAATTCATTTATGTTTTGTATATACCATCATATATACACATAGCCTGAAGATAATTTTATACAATATTTTAAATAATTTTGTGCATGAAACAAAGTTTTGGGCCGGGTGCGGTGGCTCATGCCTGTAATCCTAGCACTCTGGGAGGCCAAGGTGGGTGGATTGGTGAAGGTCGGGAGTTCAAAACCAGCCTGAGCAAAAGCAAGACCCTGTCTCCACTAAAAATAGAAAGAAATTAATTGGCCAACTAAAAATACATAGATAAAAAATTAGCTGGGCATGGTGGTGCATGCCTGTAGTCCCAGTTACTCAGGAGGCTGAGGCAGGAGGATCACTTGAGCCCAGGAGTTTGAGGTTGCTGTGAGCTAGGCTGACGCCACTGCACTCTAGCCCGGGCAACAGAGTGAGACTCTGTCTCAAAAACAAAAAACAAAAAAAACCCCCAAAGTTTTGACTGCATTTTGACTGTGACATGAAGGTATGAAATTTCCCACTTGTGTCGCCATGTCAGTGCTCAAAAAGTTTCAGATTTTGGAGCATTTCAGAACTGTAAATGACTTAAATGACTAAAAATAGGGACATGTACTATAGAATATTGTGCAGCTTATCTAGAAAATTATCTTCCATGCAGATTGTTAACGATCTCGGTATCTTTTTTTTTTTTTTTTTTTTGAGATAGAGTCTCACTTTATTGCCCAGGCTAGAGTGAGTGCCGTGGCGTCAGCCTAGCTCACAGCAACCTCAAACTCCTGGGCTCAAGCAATCCTCCTGCCTCAGTCTCCCGAGTAGCTGGGACTACAGGCATGCGCCACCATGCCCGGCTAATTTTTTTC